>VCJN01000243.1:0-142500 GCA_006384855.1 Tetraselmis striata | reverse complement strand
CATGGGGCGCTAGCCATATGGGGTGGTCAACCAGTCGGTGTAGCTAGCCGCAATCCGTAACGGTAATTATGGCACGTTTGCTTGGCCGGTGCGGGTGGTGGAGAGGAGGGGAAGGCAGTGCAGCCCGTAGCTTGAGGTGGCCGCTGGAGCTGGCGTCCGCCCGCGCACCTGGTACGGCAGAATGACATCTCCTGCGGCGAAGGCGCGGCAAGCCACCAGGCATTGCTGCCCACGCAGGCCCTCCCGCTCATCCTCGGGCGGTACCCGCTGTAGCATGCACACGCCTGCACAGCACAAGACAAACCACTCATTGCGCATAGACTTTGTGAGACAGTCAGTCAGTCAGCCCATCATTAGGCGCATCCTAGTTCGGTCATTGCGCCGAATCGAATTCATAGTAATATCAGTCTCGAATCATCACAAACACCGAGTCTGGGGTGTCTAGGCGCGTTGCTTCATCGGAAAGCTTCATGTCTGTGAGAAATCAACCACAAGGTGACTTCCGCGAGAGATCTCAGCCTTGCAGAGCAGTGGCACAGCAAGACCGATTGGATCATTCGATCAACTCGCCATCCCTTCCGCACGAGGTCTCTTCCCACTCTCAGTCAGCTGTGTAGCCATACGTACGGCCAGGAATGTACACCTCGACTACGTGGCTGGCAAGCTCCTCACTTCGCGGGGCTCTGTGTGTTCATTTCTGCGTATACTCATACTTGCACAGGTGGCTGCCCCGCGCCGGGCCTACCATTTATTGTATCAGACGTAATGCGCTTGTAAGGCATGTTACGTCAGCGGCCTGTTTGTATCCGCTGTGCGTTGATTATATTTCGGGCCGCCAACCCAGCTGAATGGCACAAAGAAGCGAGGGGCGCGAGCCCCTGCTTAGTAGGGGTGCGCGTGTATCCTGCTGTTGTATCATGTATCCCTGCTTAGTGGGGGAGGCACCGCGGCAGTAGAGATGGTGGCAGCCAGAAAGCGTTGAGCAGAGTACCAACCACATCAACATGGAGCCGTTGCACAATGTCACAATGGCATCATAGGATTGGTTTTCATCGCCATGCATAATCGATGTATCAGAAGATATAACAATAGATACTTTGACCGCCCACCCGTCCAACAGTTGTTATCCAGGTCGGGCTCCGTCTCATAGATTGCCATATATCTGACACAGTCTCTACGGAGTGAAGGGATGCAGTGCTCATGCGCCAGGGCGCTGTCCGGTCACGCGGGGGCATTGCACCTGCTGCCGCCACCGCTGCGGCCAGGTTGCCCGGCAGTATCCCCCCTACCGGGTCCCGCAGCCCGTGGTCTCGCAGGAGCGCCGCCAGTGACGCGGTGCAGCGACACTGACGCGACGCGCCGGGGCCGGCCTTCGCCTCGGCCGCCGCCAACTGGCACGCGCACCGACTGGCACCGTCGCTCGGCAGGTAGGCTGGGAGCACCTCCACCGCGTGTCTTGCCTGCCAAGCGGAGCCCACAGTCAAAATGTCGCAGAGATGCAAGCCGTTGCATTGCCATTGCCGAGGCAGCATTTCCTGAGTAGCAGCACTCTCCCAACTATATACCTAGGTAACTCTGGCACTCCGCCACCCTTCCTCTACTTTCTTGAAATGGCGACGGCGTGCGGCAAGGGTTGGTGCCTCAGGGGTCGAGCGTACAGCGGGTGCCCCACCAGTGTTGGATGGGCGCCTCTCAGAGGGGGGAGGGGGGGTATCTGTCTGATTGCCAAGGGCACATAGATATGCTAGCTCGGAAATGCATCTATATGTATATGAACGCTGACTGAACTATCTATTTCACGCTGCTCCCTACCCATGTCAGTCCTCCACGTGCTTTCCAAGCACTTTGCATTGGTATTGGTGCTTGTATATTTTGATGCGCTCTGTCCGGAAACCCACGTCCAGCGTCTGTGTGCGCGTGCAGGCGTAGCCTACACCTGGAAGCTTGATATCCATATATGCAGTGATTCACAGGTACAACGCCCATATTTAGAGTGACCACAAGGTTCATAACCGGTATACCACACCGACGCTTGGTGTACGGTATCCCAAAAATATACTCCTGATGCTCCTCTGCCATGCTGATGAAGAACGTACTGGACAAATATTGGATACCATGTTGGCATATCATGCCGTGCGCCTACACTCTGAGCGACGTCACCCCTTAAGAAACTCCCTTGGCCCCCGGCGTACCTTATCCGGCAGCGCCGCCCAGCGCTCACCACACTTTGCCCGCCGCGCCGCCAGGTCCGCGCTGAGCACTGCATTGAGCACCAGCTCCCCGCCGCGCGGCACCAGCTCCGCCCGCAGCGTCTCGGCTGTCATGGTTGTGTGCCGCACTGCGCCGGGGTCTCCTGCCTCACGCCCTGCAGCAGGCCGTGCTCGGAGAAGCACCCCCGTGCCCGCACGCTCCTGCCCGCTGCCCTGTGTACCGTATCATTGCATTGTATTTTCGAATCGCAAAAATATAACAAATTCTTTCGCACCATTGACCCCGAGACTTTGTGCTATACGTGTGGTGTATCCTGGTGAATTTTTCGATAGCTCAGGTTTCCTTCTTTGCGAGAGGTTGGAAAACAAGGGTGAGTAGATAGCAAACCCAAGGCGTGGGTACGGTGCAGGGGTCAGCCTTGACATGCAAGGCCCGGAAGGGACAGCCTGACGCACATAGTCCCCCGTTCACCCCGCTCTACAGCATGGCAGCATTCTACTTGCCAGCAGCATCCCCGCACCCGCGCCACCGCACCTGCTGAGTGCGCCGCCGTTTCCTGCTGGGAGTAGCGCCCCGGCACGGCTGAGAGCCCCGCGAATGGCTTGCATCCTGCTCCCCATCCGCAGCCAGGGCCCTCCTGCGCCGATCCGACCGCCGGATGGTGCAATCCTCCGCGTGCTCTTTCAGCGCCTCCAAGGACTGAAAACCCTGCCTCCGGGGATGGCAACAGGAAAAGGCGTAAGCGGTGATAGGAAAAGGGGCAGGGGGTACTTCAGCGCACCTGGAGGTAGCAGGGAGGCGGCTCAGCATGTTGCTGGAGAGCCCCCACCTTGTTGCACACGGGGCAGCACTGCTCCGGCTGGTCGCCCGGATAGTGCTCGTTACCGAGGCACAGCTCCACGTGCGCACGGAACTGCGCGGAGGTGGAGTGCCCCGCGTGGCACTGCGGGCATTCCAGGGAGGCGGGGTGGTTCTGCGCCGCCGGGGCATCCAAAGCACTCAGGGAGGCAATCGTGGAGTCGGCGGTCAACAGGGCTGAATGCCAGCGGCTCGTCTAGGGGTTCACTGTCGAGCGTATCTGCCAAACGAGGCAGCTGCGAATCGTTCGGATAGATGACAGCTTGGCAGGACCCCTCCTTGGCATCCACCCCCCTAAACTCGCACATACTTAGCTCCTTAGCTCTGCGTGCGATGGCGCTCACCTCCGCTGTGTGGGCGTCAAGCTGGTCGTCACTTCCAACAAAGTCGCGGCACTCCGAGCAGGTATGGCGCTCCCGCAGGTGCGCTTCCACCGCCTCCGGCCCGCCCACCACCTCCGTATCGCACACGGGGCAGCGTGGCGTGCCGGGCGTGCAGATGTGCGCCGCCCCGAGATGCGCCCCCACCGCGGCCGCGTCGCCCACCAGCACGCCGCACTGCGGGCACTCCGCGTGCAGCGCTGCGATGTGCTCGCTCAGAGCCCGCTGACCGGCAAACACGCGCCCACAACCAGCGAAGGGACAGAGGAGGTCGTCTTCTTCGTCGTCGATCACAACAACCGCGTCGTCGTCGGGCGGCTGCCGGGCGGGTTGGTCGCCGCCCGCCGGTTGGTCGGCACCCGCGGGCAAGCAGTCGGCCCTCGCCGCTGCCGTGCAACCGCCCTCCCCCACCTCGGCCTGCCTCCCCGCCAGTTCGAAGATGCATTTGTCACGCTCCGAGAAGCATCCCTCCGCATCCACGAGGATGACCGGCTTGCTGCCCAGTGAGGCATCGGCACCGTTGCCTTCGCCGCTGATGTCGCCACCCCCTTGCTGCACACTCTGGCAATCGTCCGCCGCTGACGTGTCGTATCTACGGTCGTACTCTGCCTCTCTGCCCATCACACCGACCTCACCGCCGGCGCCAGCAGCGCTGTCACAGGCCTCCTCTGCCGCAGCACGAGAGTGCGCCTTGGCATTGTGCTCCTCCCGCTGCCATGCGAACAGGAAGTAGTGCGGGCACCCTGGATAAGGGCAAGGCAGATAGGATACCCTCTCGTCCGCGAGCGACAACGCAGTGGGACGACGAGTCCGCCGGTTCGCCGCGGACGTCGCGGCGCCCGTGAGCAGAGCAACAGGGGCCGGGGCAGCCAGCGACCGACAAACAATTCCGTGACAGCGCCGCTCCTCCTGAGTGCAACTCACACCCGCTCCCGCCCCCACGCCTTGCCACTGCTCCCCCGACATGCTGTAGTGGTGGCTAGGCGACGACAGTGTAGTACAATCAAACATGGTCGCGGGGGGGGGGGGGGGGGGGGGGGGGGGGGGCGGGGAGGGGTTGATGGACTTGGCATTTGGCGCAATATGTCAAGTGCTGGGGCGGCTTCGTCGGCCGATGTCCCGGGGCGAACTTTACTTTTACTTTTACCATGGAACTGGATTTTAACTTTTTGGTTACAGGCAGAGCGTCCAGAGAATGCACGCAAAGTACTGGGGGAGGAAAAAGCCTACATGAACTGGATCGCTCACCTCTCGGATGATTATAACTGGGGATGAGACGTAGCGACTATACATACGGGTGCCGACGCTCTTTGAATAATAAGAACGTGAATATTATTTTTAATGTAGAAACTGGGGTGCTGGCATAATGTTCTTATAATTACGTAATATCCGCTATCGTTTCGTCTAAATTTAAGCCATTAAGGGTGTGGCACTTTCTACTGGGAAAATGCGTTCTTCAAAGTGCGTCGGCACCCGTAGCGACAATCATATTGTCCGCATTGTATATCGTCATCTTCGACCCTTATCTCATATTTAATACCGACTGTAGCTACTCGTCCTATGATGACTATGGCATCTCATTACTATATATGTTAAGGCCCATGTACGAAAATGCCCTATGTATACACAGGTCATGGTCAAAATGCCATGTGTACACACAGAGCATTTACCTTGTATGCCTTGTGTACACATAGGTCACTTGCATTGACCTGTGTACACACAGGTCATTTTGACCATGACATGTGTATACACAGGTCACTTGAAGTCGCCTTGTGTATACACATGTCATAGAAAATGACCCAAGTGCGAACATCGCTGCCTTGTTTGTACACAGGTCATCTGACATCATATGACCCAAGTACATGTTTTCACCCATGCCATTTCACAGATGCCCTATGTGCAAACAAGGTGTCGGGTTTTAGGTATCATTGGTGACCCGTGTATACAAAGGTCGATACCGTAATGACTTGTGTGTACACGGGTCATGATCACTTTGACCTGTTTGTACACGGGTCATAAAAAGTGACATGTGTTGACACGGGTCAAAGTGAACATGACCCGTGTACACACTTGTCATTACGGTATCGACATGTGTATACACAAGCAAAATAGTGACTTGTGTGTACACAGTTCAATTAAAAATATCACATGTGTACACACAGAATAATTTGATGACATGTGTATGCGCAGGGCGACCTGTGTGTACACATGGCATTTTCGTACATGGGTCTTAACATATATACAACACATTTAAACTGTACCATCTCGTACCAGTAGTGATATATATGTATGTATAAATATAATCTCACTCTCATACATCAGCAGGTCACAAACATATGCGCATGTTTCATGGGTGTGATTCCGCTTGGGGCGCTTCTAGCCGATAAACCCACGCAAAGCCTATGCCATCGCGCTCGTTGCGAGGAAATCATAGAAGGGCGTGCATATGGTGTGCTAGGGTCGACGCGACGGTGTCAATGCGGTATCGACGCACGCCATATCATGTGGCAGTATCACTAGGTAATATGCCTTGAAATCAAAATCGGGTTATGGGTATGAGCGCACCGCACGCCGGCATTAGAACATAAAGAACATTGTTTTTCCCATGGTCATTGAGGTACATGAGTTAGCCATGATCAACCCCGTGCAACTGCTTGGCGCGCATGGTTTAGCGTCTGGTCAAGTAGTGTTGGGATGCATGCGACATTATCAAACCGGTTGTTCGCCCTGTGAATAACAGTAATCTTGCAATCACGAGGAAATTTACAACATTTCGCCGTTAATCAGAATTTAGTGCTGAATAGCATCTAGAAAGCCTTTGAGCAGCAGAGCAGGGCTTAGTTTATTCTAGATACCTCATTATCACGTCACTCCGGTAAATAGTGAAATCATATAGCATGTCAAAGATACCCTCTCTACTGACTCTAATATGCCGGCCAACAGCCAACTCATTGTGGGTGGGGAAGCATGATGGGGGCATGTATTGTGCCACTCCACGCAAGCTCCCATGCGCGAGGACCTCTTGGATGGGTCTCCACGTCGCGTCGACCCCCGCCGTCATTTCGGCTCCTCCCTTTGATCATGGGTGACATGTGCTACATGCGCGCGGACTTGCGCACTAGTCGTGGAAGTTGTTGACGGCAGGGCCTTCAGAGGGCTGCACGCTACACACTTTCATTAGCGGGCCCTATGCGGGTTCGTGCAGCCGGGTCGTGAGACAGTTAGCATGTTTAGCAGAGTAAGCCGGAACAAAGTGGCAAAAGAATCAAGTTTCAAATGTTGTTGATGGGGGCGAGCCCGCGTTTGGCCCGCGCTGCGGGTGATGTAAGCATGCCCATGCGGAATCGAAAGCATGCCTACTACTTAAAGCCAGCGAGGCGCAGCCAACCGCGCTTGTTTATCTTGCAGCTTGAAAATTTAAGGAATTGGCAATTGTGGAGAATTGTCTGCATTATTGGCACACTGTCATAAAAATGCCCATGCATATTCTCATTCATATTCATTGGCGGACCTTTTCTTGTTCATATGCATCAAAATACCCGCGCATCAATGGTAGCATGCACTGATTGGACTCAAATTTGCTTGAATATCCCATGCATATTCTCAACTCCCACAGCCGATTTTTTATAGTCGATTGTGTGCATAAATAACTATATATAGTTGTTGTGATCCACCTCATGTAACACATCCAATACATCCTAAACAAGACGTTTCACTCCAGCATCGCCACCCTCACCCTTATCATATATCCCATGCATACGTCCACGCATCACCGGGAGCGCGCGTGCAAATGCCACGGACGGTAGTAATAGACCGCCACTATGTTGCTTATTTGACTGTGCGTTCACCACGTTTCGGGGATTCTAGCCTTGTGCCAAACAACATCATATGCGAAGTGCAAGGCAAAGTGCGAGGCGAGGCCATTTACAAGTGCGATAACCGGACGAAACGGCTGCCTTCTTAACGTAGGAGGCTTGCATGCACTGAAACGCGAGGCTCCATGGCACCGTTGCCAAAGCGTGGCTTAGGCGCAAAAGCGAGGAAGCGCGCGGATTTCTATATGCAAAGACTTATTATGCGGAGTGCTGTACATTTACTCTTTCTTCCCTGACGACGCGTCGCGTGTACGCGATGTAGACGGGCAGTTTTTTTATTTGCGATGCTCCGACGATTTATTACTTTCGAGTGCGCTGCTGCTTTTTGGGTGTGCAATATCCTCAGTAGCATAATTTGAAACACAGCGATTAAGGAATAATAGCGACTATAGCGCGGCGGATACGCAGCGATAGCGGCTAGATAGGGTACATGTACCCTGTCGGGCAGCCTGCCAATAAGCATCATTTGCTAATCGCCCCCGGGACATGACTGGCAACAACGCGCAGTGAAACCCTTGCACCGTCTCTACTAGCGCGGAGAAGCACCGTTACTAGCGGACAAGCAAACGGTACTTTTCTGCTCTACTAGTACGAAGGCCGTTTAGGCAGCGACCGAGTGACGGAAGTCCCTGGGCAGGCAACGTTCCGTTCATGTAGTTTCATAAAAATGCGTTATTAATCATCACATTAAAAAATACACACCACCTGCAGCTTCGTCATGTCTTGAAAAATAATAGTAGTCGCTAGTTATTGTTCTAAGGGTAATAAAAAACCTCCAGTCATATTAAACAAGAAAACCCACCTACAGCTCCACTGTTTCTCTCTCCGGAGACGGTCATTCCTTACATACCATCCGCGAATACCACGCAAACATTGAGAAAATCCCTCTCTCGGCGTGCGGCGGTGCTAGCAACTAAATATAACCGTTATATTATACACTTGGCGTATATATCTACCAACGCGTAGGTGGCAGAAACTTAAAATTTAAAAGGCGGTGCTTGCCCTGGCGGCTGTGTTTTGCCACCCTTCTAGCGTTTTCCAACCTTGTTTTGCTGCTAATTTGCTATTATCTGTGGACTGTTTTTATCGTCCTGTTAATAATAATATTAACAATTGTATTGCAGAAGTTCGATCGTAACGAACCGAATACATGTGATCAGGATAACAATATCGGCCCGGCGTGTCCCGGGTATACCCGGTTGATGAATTAGCCCTTCGGGGTTCGAATGAGGTAATAATGGTCTAAGGGCTATGCCAGACCTGCGGCTGCAGTTGGCGCAGAGGTGAAGTCATGTGGCGGCTTCGGCCGGTGTCCCGGGGCAAAGTTTACTTTACTTTACGAGATAAATAGCAATTGATATACGAAAACCATTCCGGGTGCAAATGATTCCGGTAATTTACTAGAAATACTGCTGGTACGAGTAAAAAGAAGGAATGGATACGACCTAGGATAATCGTCGTTATTATTGAGTGCATGATGATAAAATCGTATTTTTATCGTAGCGCATCGGTACGCATTCATGTACTTCATCTACTTTGACAAATTAGATGTAGGTCTATTCTTTCTTAATATATGGGCAACAAGCAAAACAAATACAATAAAACACAATAAAAATCTCATTAATAATACTATCCGAAATCGATTCGCAAGACGACTGACATGTATATGTCAGATTTCTTTCAAGAAAAAGCAAATTATCAACACAATATCTAGTCTAGTCTTTTCTTTTTCTATTCTAACTGCCTGATTTGTATTCTTATAGAATGGTGAGTTAGGGCGTTAAATATCACATAGTGTGGTTTATGAGACACCGCCCACTACTTTCCGCTGCCCACCAACTTAGTTAGACCATCCGTATATCGTTGCTTCGCTCGGGCATTTTGGCGCAGCTTGGCGACCAGGTCGTCGAAGTTTATCGATGAATAGCGGCAAGGGGGGATTGCAATAATTGCATTCCCTGCGCTAGAAAACGTCCGGCAAATGGAGAGAGTCCAACGCCTCGGAACGAGGGTCGCGCTATAGCGAGAATTGTAGCCGGTTAGCCGCGCGTTCTCCATCGAGGCGAATCTGTCGACCGTGCACGGTCCCAATTTGCGCTGCAGGTAGGAGAACATGCGGGGGTTGAGCTGCAAGTCGTCATAGTTGAGCTCGCGACTGAGTCACGCGGTCAGCCCACTTACACATGGGCCACCGTCTTGATGTACTAAGGTCGGATGTTGATGTCACGCATGTCTAGGAGGTGCCACAATCGCCGCAGTTCCTCCATCATGACCGGTGAGGTCATCGACGTCAAGGCCGCCACGACCGCGATGTTGTCATTGTGCGGTAGTACATGTCGTCCGCGCATCCATCCGTGGCGGGAAAAATCCGACTGCCAAACGTACCGCCCGAAATTCCTTCTACGTGATACGGTCGGAATCGTTCCAGAAACCGCGCGCTTGGTGCGAATGATTGTCGTTGAGAACATCTCCCCATTTGTAGCCGCTGGAGTCCACGTGGAGGTACGCTGATTCGATTGACTTGAAGATCGAGCGGCTATTGTGGTGTGCCGGTACCGCGACGTCCACCACTACTCCAGGTTGCGCTTCAACTGATGCGTCAAAGTCACTCTCCAGCCGAGTGGCCAGCACGCAGTGCAACGCTCGTAGGGAGAGCCGTGCGGGCGCTATCGCGAGGTATAGGAACTGCACCTTCCTCGCAAAGGAGGCCAATTGGCGGGCGGGTATCCGGCGCCTATTGGAGGCGGCGCGACGTTGGCGGCGCGCATTCGGGCCAGCGTCGCCAGCTTCTCCGCCGGCGCGCGGAATTCGCTGTGCGTGAGTTCCACCTCCAAGCCAAGGTGCTCGCCCACCTGCGTAGGCTCCCGATGACATTGTCCCTTCTTATTGGGGTCGTGGATCAGCCCGAAGCGGTCGAGTAGGGCGTCGACACGGTTCCGTGGGGCGTAGGCCTCCTCCCGCGAGTCCGCTTGAAATAGGAAGTTGTCGAGGTAGGGAATCAAGCATGCGCTCTTCTCTCCACCAGGTGTTCCGGAGAAAGCGCCAAGTGGGCGTGAGCGCCGACGGGCTTGATGCCGGCGAGGTGGTCGCGGGAGGGGCGCGGAGGTTAGTAGTGCATGAAGGCGTTTGTGAGCTTGAAAAAGTAGTAGGCAAGCACCGGACCACCCCGTCGGGAGGCACGCTAGCCGCCAAAGCTCCCCGCGGTAGTTCACCGTGAAGCAGTCGCGGTCCTCTTCCCGCGAATGCCGAGGGCGTATTAGCAATCTTTCATGTTGAGGCAGACAAACCAGTCGCCGCTCCGCGCGAGCTGGCAAAGGTGCTTGATGGTTTCGTAGGGCGGCCATCGGCAGCTCCGAGTAGCAGCGGTTGAGCATGCGTAGGTCGACGATGAGGCGCCATTTGTTGGTGCCAGGCTTGGGGACTAAGAACATGCGGGAGATTCAACGGTCGTTGCATCCCCGCTCCCAGGCACGCGCCGATGCGCTTGAATCGCGGTAGCTCCGTAGCCATGAAGTTTAGTTGAGACGGCGTGGCGTCCGGCATCAAGACGCCCTTGTTGAAAGGTAGCAGTCGTCGCCCGCCCTTGAACTTGATGCGAACCCCTCGGCGGATCCAATCCAAAACTTGCCCGCTCGTGCGGAAGTTTTCCCACTCGCGCCATCTCATCCGCACGTGGTGACGAATATAGAGGGAGGTGGGGGAACAAGACCCGGAGTCAGCGGCGGTTTACACTATCATTCGCTAGATTTTACGGCTATTTCTTTGCAGCAGCGGCCGCAGACGCCGCATCATGCTGGCGCTTGCGTTTCTCCGCGGCTGGCTCGGTCTTCTTGTCGGCCTTTTCTCTCGTGATTTTGGCGTACGAGGCGCCCACAACCGCTTTGCTTGTGGCGGTGAGGTTGGCCTCGAGAGTGCGGTCGACGAAAGCGCGATGTAGCTCAGTCGTCGAAGGTGCTTGACACGGCGGGCTGTCGGGGCTTGAAGACACGTTCGTACGCGAGCTCCACGGAGACTCGCCGGCCCGAATCCGTGCTATTGTAGTTGTCTTGATGAGGCGGAGGTAGCACAGCCGTGCACGGGCGGCCTCCTTTGTCGCCTCGTAGGTGTGAATGCATGCTCGGATCTTGGCGAGGCCCCCGGTCACGCCGGCAGCCGTGGTTGGCTGGGCCGAAAGCGTCTCTAGAGCGTCGCGCAGCGCCTTGTTGGCGCAGCTATTGAAAAAAGCATAGCAACCGATGTCAATTACTCGTCGTACGCGGCTTGTGACGTGCCCGCTAGGGTGCGGGCAATGTCGTCGGTGAGTGGCCACAAGCGCGGCTCGGTGATGTCGCGCGGGGGGCACTCAAGGCCGGGGGCGATGACTTTGCCGTAGGCGGCGAAGTCGCGGATGCCGTCCTCGGAGTCCGGCTGTAGGTCGGCGTCTCCGGCACTAGCTCCAGAATTATATTTAGAATTAGAAGTAGAATTATTTAGAATTAGTGAATTACCACCCTCACCCACACGGGTCGTGTCCGAGGGGTTGGCCGAACGGGTAGGGTCGTCCACGGTCGCTCATGGCAGCTCTGTAGGGATCAGCCGGGCGAGTAGGGCAGCCGTCGCTGCCTCAAAACTGCCCGGGCAACCGACGCTCGAGGTCCGCCGAGTGCGCCGTCAGGCGTTACTCCAACGCGTCGGTAGAAAGGCCTGTTTGGCCGGTTTGTCCCGGGGCCGGGGCGTCTTGTTCCCGCATGGCGCCGGCGAAAACGGGTTGAGGAGCAATTGAGACGCCTCGTGACGAGCGAATTCGCATGAGTCGTCGATAGCTGACACCATGCTCGACTACGAGAGTCGAGACTTCGTTGCGCTAGCCTAGGTGGCGAGGGCAAGGCAGATAGTGCCGGTGCTCGGGGGTGGTCCCCAACAGATGGGTGTACGAGGGCGTACGGAGCGTACTCGGTCCGTAGGTGCGCTACGACGACTCGCAGGGGTTGTGCGCAAGAACTACACACTAAGTACTGTGTACCTGTCTGGGTGTCTAAACCTGACCAGCGAAATATATAGAGCGGACATATACTTGCTGGACAGTTGGCGGTCGTTGGTGGATGGGGAACAGCTGAGCGGGCACAGCACTGCGCAGTCCGCCGTGCCGAAGGACGTGACGAGGATTATGGCAGCCGAAGGCAACCTACACCACATTCAGCCACTGCGGACGTTCCCGGGCTGGGTGGATACACAAGTCCGGCTAAAGACGAGAATCCTCGACGACGCCGGCGGGATGCGGCGGCTTCACCTCCTCCTTTGCGCCGCGCTCGCGTGCGCCTCGCTCGCGGGTCTATCGCCGGCGCACGCGATGCACGCGGAAGACCCCGAAGACGAGGAGATGTGGGAATACATTAAGGTCGGCGGCATGGACACCGACAGCACCGTCGACCTGAGCATTAACTCCAACTGCCGCCGGGTGGGCAGCAAGGAGTGCGAATACTTTGGCCTCCGGGACGGCACCGTGAGGTGGAACGAGCACGCCGGCTACTACGACGCCCTGATGGTGCCGTCTGGCCGGGCGCACCATGCGAGCCAACTGCTGCTTCGCTACCCGCCGGACGACCCCTGGAAGTGGGAGCTGCACTGCGCCTGGTTCTCTGGCTCCGAAGGCAAGGGCACCGTGGCCATCGCACACAGCAAGATGGAGCGCTTCAGCAACCAGTGGACCGACAGCCGGGAAGTGGCGGTGAACGAAGGGCGTTCGGCCCAGAACCCCGTGTTCCTGTGGAACAACGAGACCGACACCATCCACCTCCTCCACACCTCCCAGCGTGGCGCCGACCAGGGAACCTCGCGCGTCCAGGAGGTCACGTCCACCGACGGTGGCGACCGCTGGAGTGACGTCGATATCATCATCAACGACAGGGACGGGACCTTTTTGCGCAACCACCCCATCCGTTCCCTCGACGGCGCCTGGCTGCTGCCGGTGTATCACACGCCCAAGGGGCTGCACGACCACAAGAGCCAGTTCAGCGAGATGCTGCGCAGCGACGACGATGCCAAGACATGGAAACCCATCGCAGTCATGGCGCCGCCGCCGATGGCATTCGTGCAGCCTTCCGTTGTCCGGCTTGCCAACAACAGCCTCGTCGCCTTCTTCCGCGACCGTCGGGACGTCGCAATCGCCAAGTGAGCGCTGCCCCCCCCCCCCCCCCCCCCCCCCAACCAACAAACGGATACTCTGACTGTACCATATGTGGACCGGCCAACCGCCACGCGGCAATATTGTCGAAGGCTGTCCATACCTCCATACCTAATATGTGGCCAGTTGCTGGACGGTGCAGTGGTACCTGTACCGTTGTCCGTCGTGCCTTTTAGTCGGCTTAGTCTTTCTTCCGACTGTAGCTACTGTTGCGACTGACCCAGACCTCCCCGCTGCCGTTCCGCCAACGATAACGCTAGGACAATTTCGCACGACGACGGCTACACTTGGGAGCGTCCCTGGCGCACGGTGCTGCCCAACCCAAACAAGGCAGTACAGGCGTTGATGCTGCAGAGCGGCGCTATCGCCATCCTGTTCGACAACCAGAAGGGCGCCAAGCAGCGCGACCATCGCATGCTCAGCCCTATGACTATCGCCCTCAGCTTTGACAACGGCACCACCTGGCCCTACGCCAAGGTAAATCATACTCCGACCTCGATTCCTCGATGGATGCACTCCCGACTTATCACTGCCTATCACTTCCACCCTTGAGCTGCCATCTCCTGTGTAGTTGACAAGGGGGGGCTGTGCTATACCGCTGTCACCAGGACCTGGAGGATGACTACGACAAGAGGCTGGAGTACGCATACCCCTCGATGGTTCAGGACCCACAGGGCAACATCCATATCACGTGAGCCCCCACCGTCTGTATCCAGTTCCCGTCTTGCGTTTCCCTGTTCACCCTTGAACTTAGAAATACAGGTACTGCGCTGCAGCCTCGCTGGGGGGATAGTGGGCCTGACAAAGCGCCCGGCAATATGGTGTGCAGGTACACCTATGCCGCCAAGGCAAAGAACCGCATCGGCATCCGCTACATCAAGATCTGGGAGTCATGGATCACATTCCCCTGGAGCACAATCGGCTTTACCATCGGCGAGTATCAGCCACCCCCTCCACCCCCGCCGGCGCCGCAGAGCCCCCCCAGCCCGCCGCAGCCCTCCACGAGCGCCCCCGTAGCCAGCAACACCACGCAGCTCGCCAACTCAACCACCACCACCAACTCCACGGCGCTCAATATACCAGCATCCAACGCCACGTCGGAGGTTCTGCCGGTGGAGCAAGTGGGCGAGGAGGGCGATGCTGGTACCGGGGAGAACTCCACCGAGGCAACGGCCGACATGCTCACCGGTGCCGAGCCGGCATCCATAGCATCTCTCTCATCCGTGTCGGTCGCCGCCACTGCCAGTGCCATCCCTGGCTGGGCATGGGCCGTGCTCGTGGGCGGCGTTGTCGGCGCTGGGGTGGCAATGGGCGCACTCCTCTACCACGTGGCTCTTCGCCGCAAGGCGCATCCGCCGGCGCAGGGCACCCCCGAGGAGACGGCAGTCAAGAGCCTCCCGGAAGCCACCACAGTGTGAAGCAGCCTGTGAGAATTCCTTCCTAGGCCCCTCCTCTCCTAGGAAGACTTTGGCCGCTAGCCGTCAATCGCCAGGCGCAATAAATAAATGAATGACCCTGCGCGACAAACACCTATCCACAGTTTTACTACTCCACAAGTCGGTATCGTTTCATTATGTGTTTATTCCTCTTAATTTGCCGCATACTGGGTGAAGAAGTTCATCTTCAACTCAAGTTCATATACTGATCCATATGAAGCATGTAAGTACATGTGGCAGCGGCCGCAAGTGACACACTTCAGCCTGGGGCCATCACACAGCCGCAGCTCCGGCTCCAGCAAACGCCTGCGGCCTTTATCCTTCCTAGACCGTCCGCCGCGATTTTTCCCACTGCATCCTGCGTGTAGTTGCTTAGCCATATTGCCACATGGGCCGGTGCCACAATGACAGCGCTGGTCCCACTGAGGGTGTACCGTGGGTGTCTCTCAGCATACCCAGAGGCAAACTGTTCCAGTGTGATTCGGGATGCGATGGGCCAGTCGTCCCTGTCTGGCCTCAGAGCATCGTGATTTCTGCACCCACGCGGCTAGTACTCACAGCTTCCATATTGTAGCAGCAGGCAGCTGGTCCAGCGAACAACCCTCCTTGGGAAATAACTAATTGAGAGATGTGGGAGGGGGGGGTATTTTGCGCCGCAACAAGTGAAGTTGTCTGTGTGCCTGTTGCCAATCAGCTGTCAGCGGAGGTGCAAATGCAGACACCGTCCCCCATAATATAGAGAGAATGAGCCAATTGTAGGCGGGGGCACTGCTAAAGGCTGGGACATGGACCAGTGCGTGACTGTGCATCAGTCCTTTTTAGCCGGGGAGTAAAATATTTGCAACCTGCAGAGTGGACCGGCATATGGACCGCGTGACTGACTCAAACCAGCAGCGGCGGCCAGTGAATGAATCAAAAGTGTAAGAGCCAGCAATAGAAGTGTGGAAACTGTGATGTTAGGCTGTGCGGATACAGACAAGGCAACATCCAGGGTGACAGCGAAGAATGTGTCTGCTGGGGGTCTGTGTGAAGTATCTGGAAATATTATCAGCCGTCTGGCTGAGTTCAGAATGTCAGCATTTTATGAATCGAAGGGCTAATCAGCTTGAGTCAAAAGGCAGCTTTCAGAGGCCGGGCATAGCTTTATTCGGGACAGATTGTCATAAATACTCGTACCGCAGTGTATAGCACCGGATGTTATGTTCTTCAGTACAAGGCGTTTCGTACCCAAAGCACACCTCTCAATCATTAGTTCATTACTCGTATCAACCGCCCCATCAGTTAGTAAGCCCTGATGGCCAGGCCGTACATATAGAAGTATTCAAGTGGGGAGGGGACAAATTTGCCAAAGATGCGACTCACTTACATTTTGTGAGGAAAACAGGTCAAGGGGGCCGTGCAATTCGCAATGAGAAAAGAAAGCGTGGGTGGGCGCGCAAGCTGTTAACCTGGCGCAACGGCAGAAGGTGGACTCCCATCGCTGATCCGGAGCGTCATATAGCATGGCTGATTGGGGCTGGCGCGTGCGCCGTTGGCTGTCGGCATAGACGACCAACGTTGCGAACGCGGAATACGAAGCGGCCGCTTGCCCGGTGTAATTCAAAACTCTATAGTACCAAAATATCATTTCAGCCGGAAGGTAGGGGCCGCATTTGCCATCATGACGCCCATGGGCGGGCAGGCCCGTCGTGGGCGATGTACCGGCCCCACCAGGAGTTGCACCACCCGAAGAATTGCCAACGAGCAGCGCTCGGCAAGGCTGTTGGGTCGATGGAGTCAAGCACTACGACGCTAGATAACACAGCCCAGCAGCCGAAATATGCTTTATCTTCTGCAGCACGACGCCGATTGGCGTATGCTGCATTAGCGGGGCCCTTGCGCAGCGAGTGCGACGTCCACATGAAGCCGTCGGGCGGTTGCCCCCACAGCTCAATCGTGTAGGTCACGGGGTGCAGCCAAGCGGTGACGGTATCTGTCCACTTAGCTGTCGGCTCGCTACAGGTGATCGCCCATCGACCGAACGGCATTCCGCGCCCGCCACTGTACCCGACACGTGCATCTTGAAACTACTGCAGCAGGGCCGCAATCCGTGGCTGCGCATGTGCCGGAATGCGAAACTGTAACTTGCGTCGCGCTCCACGCCACGCTGGCCCTTGCGGGTACAATGTCACTGCTTGCGGCAGGTGCCAAACTCCCACGCGCCGGACTCCACGAAGCGGGCAGGCTCGCCCTCGAGGAAGGTGAGCTGCGTCGGGGTAGCGTACTGCATGCTGATGCCGTTGCGGAAGTTGAGTGGGGGGCGATTGTGCTTGAAGGGGATCCGGACTCCCTCCTGGATTCATTGTAGGACTTGATCGCTAGGCCCGATGTCTTGCCGTTGCCACCATTGCCGTTGCACGCGGTTTCGCATGTATAGCATGACTCGGAACGGCGGGGCACACCGTCAAATATGCTCCTCGGCCTGCGGGGTAGTATATAGTTTTCTTCGCAGGGTTGCCGGGCTGGGGCTTGCGCCCTTGATCTTGTCCGTGTCCTTGATCTTGTCCGCGCCCTCTCCTTGGCAGCTCGGTCTGCGTGCTCTGCGCGCTCTTGCTCCTTGATATGGAGGTTGCCGCCGCCTCCGCTTACTCCGCCGCCGCCGCTCTTGAACTGCGCGGCTGCATGCGCCTTGGCCGCATGGTGGCGGCTGACCTCGAGTCGTTTGTCGTTCATGGCGTTGAGGAGGCCGTCGACGCCATTGCTGGAGCGCTCGGCGGCGGTGGTTTCGAAGAAGCGGGAGTAGACAAGGCGCTCGGCGACTCGCTTCCATTCTCGCCGGTAGGTGTCTTCTTGCACTTGAAACGCCGGACTGAGGTAGGTGAGCCGGTCTTCAGCAGCCTGCCCGCACGTTGCGATCGTGCGAATCACGGAGTCGAGGAGGTCGTTGGCGGCCGCGGTATCGCGAGCGGTGGGGTTTTGCGCGCAAAGCGTTGCCACAACGTCCGTTAGCGCTGCGTGCGCGGAGGCGGTAAAGACTCGATAGCACAGCACGTGGCGATACTCGCCGCGCGTCGCGTGCTTCTTCTCGTCGGCGAGGTAGCGACCCCACTCGTCGTTGCGTGGGCTCCACAGCCCGGGGGGTGCGTCCTACGGGGGGGGGGGGGGGGGGGGGGGCATAGACTCGGCGTATGCCCGCGGCATGTAGTCGATCCCGTCGCGTGAGTCGATGAACGCCGCGTGGTCTGGGTATATTTTGCAGGGAAACCGGGGGGAGGGTCGTCCTCCTCATCGTCACCCTCGAGGCCGTCGGCTGGCGTCGCGGGAATAGGTTTCTGCGGCGGTGGTTGTTGAATGGAAGCGGTGCGGGAGTCTAGCTCGTCGAGTCGCAGCAACATCCGCTGCGCACTAGCGCAATGAGGCTATCTAGCTAGCGTTGTCAGTTATTGTCGAACTTGCGGCGCTGCCTCCACCGCCCCCCTCCGAATCGCACAAGTCGTCAGGCAGCCGTGTGTTGTCCATAGTACGGCTTGCTGTCGTTATCGCAGTCGCGGCGACCGGCTGGCGTCGAACGTCGTTGTGAGTTCGTGTGTCACCTTGCGAGACTGCGAGAGTCTCGATGCCGTTGTGCTAGCTGGAAGCTGGCGCAACAGCAGAAAGGTGTGACACCTCCCCTTCGCGGGGCGTCATGTAGGGGTGAGGGATGGACGTGGGCACACGGCAGTAGCGTCCAAGCCGCGTACGGCGGAACTTGTAACGTCGAGTAACACCCGTCGTACTTAGTTAGCCCCGTGTAATTCAAACTGTTGGACCCAGGGTACCACGGTCCGCTTTTTCTCTCTGTGAAATCCGCATTTTCTGGCTGCCGTACATGTGCCTAAATTGGACCGTATGGCAGAAATACGGCACCAAAGCATGGCACCGTTGGCCTTCTTCGACGGAGAGGTGTCCGTCCTAATTGACACCTAGCCGGCTGGTATAAATTGCCAGCCTCGGCTCCTTGTAATTCAGTCAACTGCTTTTCCAGAAATATTCCGACTCACCCTTTCTCTCTCGTGACAGTGCCACTCAGCCATCACCACGGCGACAGCGACTATCTTTCGTCCATCGCCCACGGCTCAAAGCAGCCCTTTGCCTTCCCAGTTTGCATCTCGCTTGCTGGCACTCGACGTGATTCGACGCATACACGCCGACTCTCGCCGACTCTCTTTCCATCAGTGACAGTGCCACTCAGCCATCACTTCAACAATCTCCCTCCGTCAGGTTTTTGGGCCCTCTCCTTTGGTTCGACGTCTTGCTCCGTGCTCGACGCCTGCCAGAGGCTTCAACTTGCGTGTATCTCGACCCTCGACAACTTTCCACGATCGACGGCGCCGTGCGCCGAGTTTTTCTTCCCACCCGCCCACCCCTACAGTTATACATCCTCAAGCACAAGTGCGCCGTCCCTTCGCAATGTCTACCAGCATCAACACCGGCATGATGAACGCCCCCTTGGCCAATCTGGCTCGGCAGAGTGCGATCAAGACCGACCCTGGCCACGCCCCACCAGCTCCTGACTTCCGTGATGATACCAGTTCTGACGACGCCTTCAACATGGACGGGGCGCCAGACAATGACTCCGAGGACATCCAGCATATCAAGCCAGCTGCAGTGAAGCCGACACTCGACCTCAAGAACGTCCCCATCTGGGACAGCACCATCTCTACACGGGAGAACGCTCAAGCCGTCAAGATCGCTCTCGGCAGCGCTGGCTACTTGGACACCACCAAGGGCAAAGGCGCCCGTCAGGAGCAAATGATCCTTCTGGCAGCCCTACGCCACGCGACAGCTCATTATCCCATGGAACTGGCCATCGTCAACAGCATCAACATGGATTCCAGGAAGTGTGGATATACAGCATGGAAGGCTCTTCTTACTGAGCTCCAGGGCTCAGCCATGGAGGAGCGTAAGCGCTTGGAGGAAGAGATCACAGCGGGCCAACTCCCGAATGAGCCGGTTCAGGTGTATGTTCGGCGCTACCAGAACCTCTGGAACCTGCTGAACAAGGCACATGGCAAGTGGACCTTCGAGTACGTGGCTGCCAACTACCTCATCCCAGGCCTTCACCCAGACTACGATCATATCGTCGACACCACCACCTCGGCGGCCACTGTCAACGAGAAGCTGGCGACCATCATCAGCGCCGGACAGAACATGGAGGCGCGCAAGCGTCAGCGTCAGCAGCGCGTCCGCGCGTGCCCACCCAACCTCAATTCCTGCAGCCCCAGGGACCCGCAGCACACCACCGGGCCCAGCGTTGTCTGCAGGCGGTGTGACCGTCCGGGCCATACCCAACAGCAGTGTGTGGCCAGGCGCCATGCCAACGGCATGCGTATCCTGGATGACACCACGCCGACCAGCACCATGACCAACCCTCGCTACGACCGCCATCAGCGCGCGCCTGCGGAGCGTCGCGTCAACACCAACTATCGCCACCACCCGCGACAACTCGCGACAACTACCGCCATCAGGCGCCGCCAGGCCATCATTTCTACAACGACACCCGCAACCCTTGGACCAGCAGGAGGGGCCCCACGCGCCACCTCTCATGCCGCCTCAGATGCCACCATCAACGGCGCTTGCCTCCGCGCAGGAGGGGCCCCCGCCTCCGCAACCAGAAGAGACGTATCTTCCGCGTCATCAGGAGGGGGACGCCACAGCACTACCAACTCCTCACTCCAGTGGATCAGCACACATATACGACTTATGAGGTCGACATAAGGGCCTGCCCCTTATGTCGACCTCAGCGACTACCACCCCAAGCTAGTGGCATCCGCCATCGCGGAAGTTGTGCGCCCCTACCCGGCGCATATGGCCGCCCTTGCCCTGCCAGCACCCACTGTCCGCGTGTCCAAGGCGCCGCGCACCTACAAGGAGGCCACCTCCAGCAATCACCCCGATAACTGGAAACAGTCCATGGACCGAGAGATCGCCTCTATCACCAAGATGGAGACCTTTGTTTGGATCAGCATTCCTGAGCTTCGCCGTGACAACCCGTAAGGAATCATCATACAGACGGCATGGGCCTTCGCGAAGAAACAAGGCAAGGATGGCAACCTCATCAAGCGCAAGGCCAGAGTGGTTGTCCGCGGCGATCAACTTACTGCCGGCGAGAACTATGATGACACTAAGACCTATGCCCCAGTCGTCAGTTTCATCGCCTTGCGCACCACTATTGCTCTCGCAGTTCAACTTGAATGGGAGCTGTACCGGTTCGACGTCACCTGTGCTTTCCTCAACGCTAACCTCGATGAAGATGTCTACGTCTATCCCCCCCCCCCCCCCCCCCCCGGCTACGACCGCAGGGATCAGGCTTGGAAACTCGTTAAGGCACTCTATGGCCTGCCGCAGGCACCCAAGGCATGATTTCTGCGCTTTTCTTCTTTTCTCCATGACTTCGGCTTCGTCAGCTCCGAGTGCGATCCAGGCGTATGGACGCTACTCGCAGTCGATGGATCGCTGCTGGCCATCCTATGCGTCTACGTCGATGACATCATGCTAGCTACCCCCCCGTCGTCCGACATCCGGGAGCGTTTTCAGACTTCTCTCTTCTCTACGTTTGATGCGACTACTGACGGCCTATGCACCTGGCTTCTTGGCATGGCCATTGACCGCAAGACGGGGGGCGTGCTCCACCTCCATCAGGAGAAATACATCAATGACATCCCGACTACCTTCAACATGGCGGCGTGCGCGCCTCGCCGCCGACCCTGCACACCGGATACCGAATTTCATGACCCTACAGGCACGCCCCTCGACACCAAACTCTTTCCCTATCCCAATCTTGTTGGTAGCCTTATCTGGCTGGCTGTGGCATCACGCCCGGACATCGCGTTCGTGGTCGGCCGCCTGTGCGCCTACATGGCGTCCCCCACCGAGCGTCACTGGCAGATAGCCGTATCGGTGCTACGCTACCTCAAGGGCACCCCCAACCATGGCCTCATTTTCCAGAAGCAACCGGACAACGAGGCACCTGACTTCCTCTTTTTTGTGGACGCTGATTGGGCAACCTTCGTGCCCAGACGCAGCTCCAGTACCGGCTATCTTGCCATGGTGCACGGCACCCCAGTCGCCTACCGCGCGCAAGTTCAAAAGAGCGTGGCCTTGTCTACTGCCGAGGCGGAGTTCGTGGCGCTCTGCATGGCCTGCAAATGTCTGGCGTTTATTCGCGTTCTTCTGCGCCAGCTCCACCACCCCACCACTGACCCGGTACGGGTATGCGAGGACAGTCAAGCGTGCATCGTTCAGGTGAAGCATGGTATGATTACAGGCGCGCAACGCCACATTGACCTCAAGTTTCAGTATGCAGCCCAACTCTGCCAAGACGGCGTCATCGACATGCACTACTTGCCTACCGCAGACCAGCTCGCCGATTTCTTCACTAAGGCGCTGCCGCTGTCTACCTTTCTTCGTTTCCGCGCTTTCCTAATGGGGTCATCCGAGGAGCCATGTGTTGCGCCTCTGCCGCCATCAGTCCTGCGCCCGCGGGATTCCATAGGATGAGGAGGGGTGTTGGACCCAGGGTACCCCGGTACCCTGAATCCGCTTTTTCTCTCTGTGAAATCCGCATTTTTCTGGCTGCCGTACATATGCCTAAATTGGACCGTATGGCAGAAGTACGGCACCAAAGCATGGCACCTAGGCATCTTTGCCAGTTGGCCTTCTTCGACGGAGAGGTGTCCATCCTAATTGACACCTAGCCGGCTGGTATACATTGCCAGCCTCGGCTCCTTGTAATTCAGTCAAATGCTTTTCCAGAAATATTCCGACTAACCCTTTCTCTCTCGTGACAGTGCCACTCAGCCATCACCACGGCGACAGCGACTATCTTTCGTCCATCGCCCACGGCTCATAGCAGCCCTTTGCCTTCCCAGTTTGCATCTCGCTTGCTGGCACTCGACGTGATTCGACGCATACACGCCGACTCTCGCCGACTCTCTTTCCATCAGTGATAGTGCCACTCAGCCATCACTTCGGCAATCTCCCTCCGACACAAACCTCTATAATTCTTGATATGACCAAAAGAGCCGTCCGCCGGGGAACAACGAAGATGTCGCACGTAGCGTACTGCACGCCCGCCTTACCACGTGCGTAAAACACCGCATGCCGAGCACCGTGACCGCCGCGCGGAATTCTACCCGAGTTCCCACGTGCTGCCCAACTCCTCGCGTAGTCTCTCCGCCAAGCCTGGCGTTTTGACCATTATGTTAGCTGGCGTATAGCTGCGGACCTATGGTGCGTCCTTCTCCACATGCGCGACGGTTCCATGCCCTTCCTCACCTTGGCGATGAGGTCAACCTGGGTGAAGTATTCCATACTCCAGCCATGTATAGTACCGCTAGACCTAGTAGACTGGCTATTAGCGACTACGAGTACCTACGGTACCGTGTTTTGCCTGATGCTAGTCTATGCCGAGTTTCCTATACATTTGGAATCCGGTACTAAGTGCTGCGGCATAAATAGGCCATATAGCTACTGGGCTAACTTCACAGAAGTTTCCTTAATTTATTGGCTGCTTCTAGACAGCACACCGTAGTTGCATCACAGCACAGTACGAGTGTACTAGTCGGAAATTCCTCGCGGATATAAATACCGCCGACGACTAGACTGAGAGAACGCAAGAACCCCTAAGTATAATTGACCCCAGAATTGACCGCAATTATCTACTATTCCTTCCGCTGAGATCAAGGGAGACTCTCTAATTACGGGTACCTATTACCGCTAGGTTCCCTAATTAACTGGGCCCTAACACTTGCTTCGGAGCTGAGACAGCGAGAAGAGACGAGATAATGGCCAACCCAGACAACCAAACACCACCTATCGACGGGGGCGACCAAGCGGGGCCACCTGCTACGGTCGCATAGCCGACCCCGACGAGTGGTGCGCCGAGAGGCGAGAATCCTACCTCGACAGGCGAGGCACGTAACGATATGGTGGCGGCACTCCGCGGACTAACCGACCGAGTCGAGAAGATGTCTACGGAGTACCAAGGGCTTTAGTACGAGTACGTGCGGAAAGGATTCGTTAACTTCGAGGAGCTGCGTATCAACCGTTCGCATGCGGCGGAGCATGAGATGAAGGAGTTGCGTTCAACTCACACCAGCGACAGTCATGCCGGGACTTATGCCGAGCGATGTCAAGCCAGACACGCCATCATCGCGGCACAAGCCGCCGATAGCCGATGGGTAGTGTTGCATGCTCTTGTCCTTGACCGAGCCTCGCAGTCCCCGCCACGCGATGAAACGCGCGATGGTAGATAGATACCGTGGCACCCAAGGGGGTACACTGTGGTGCCGACCGGAAAAGGGCTTGATCGCGATGCCGTAAGTCTCGCCGGAGTTCTTGGGCCAGGCCGAGGCAAACAGAGCCAAGGCCGTTTCGTCAAGCCGACCGATCGGTGCCCAGCATTGTACGCATGTTTGGGTGCATAGTAGTGACCGCCCACGGACAGGTTCCACTGGGCTCAATGTCCAAATACAACGTGCTTGAAGGCGCGCGCCACGCGTGCGGACGGTACCACAAGCAGTCATTCTACGGGGACTAGCGCCATGGTAGCGCTCACCGCGCCCCGGCGAATGTGCAGCCAGGCCGGAACGACACCTTGAAGATGTTTATGGCCCAGCGCGGCGCCTCGAGCACACCGCGTCCTGCCCGCCGCCCTTGCCTTAAGAGCTCAGGGCGTGGCGGCACTACCCGCGCGGCGACGGCCATGAGGCCATCTCAGTGAGTGCTTGGTGCCACACCTTGCACTCCCACCGGGGCTCCACAACGGTGGCGGCTGCTCCGCTCTGCCGTAGCTTATGCACTAAGTCAGGCGGGAGCTTATGGGAAGGTTGCAGTAGATGTTGTCCGCCCGCTAGTGCTCATTAGAGGTGTAGGGAGCCCACCGCCTCGCAACCATGCCGCTTTGTAGCACGGTAGCATCGCGTTGAGGGCCGACGCGAAGCGGTCAGCAGAGTGGGCCCCCACTCGGCCTCGAGCTTCGAAAATTGCACGGGGTCGAGCTGCCAGTTGTCGTCCTTGTCCGGGTGCCGCCCCAGGCGGTCCGCCCAAACGCTGGCGGCCCACCGTATAGCGCGCCTTGACGTGAATGCCATTGTTGAATGTCCAGCTGGTATCACAGCCGGCGCAGCTCCGCCATCATCTCCGGGGACCGGGAGGTGAGCCCGGCGAGGACGCTGCACACCGCTTGGTTGTCCTTACGCAACAACCTAGTAGTGGATGTAGGCGGTCTCAGCATTCCGACCGGTGGATGGGCTTGCCATTGGAATGAGCGGGAATATGTGTCCACCATTGCATGTCGCCCCCGCGAAGTCGCGTCGTCATCCGGACGCGGCCGGCGCCCCACTTGAAGCCCATGACGTCGTGGAGCTCACGCACGAAGAGGCGGGCGGCCGGAATCGCCAGGTACATGTGGTGTTAGCTGTACTCGTACGGATACTCGGCTGTCCGTGATCTATACGCGCACATCGCGATATGCCGGTACTCGGCCGCCCGTGTACCGGATAGATGGCTATACATGCGGCTGCCCGCAGACGTATGACATGCTTGGATATTATGTATTGCTTTCACTGGTCTCGGAGCTGGCCTTTAGCTTTGGCAAGGAAAAGTTTGCAGCAAAGGAAATTGTGACAGTGTACCGGGGGGTACACGGCTTTCTACAGCTACTGGCTTTGCAGCCAGTTGCAAGCATGCACTAGGATTGTAGATGCAACTAGTGTTGAAGCCATCTGGGATTGCTGCGGGAAGCCTCGGGCTCGGGCAGAGGCATGCGGGCGTAATATGTAGCCGTACGTTGGTATGACGTGTAACATGTATCGGGGGCGTACGGGCAATGAGCTGATGAGCAATGCGCGTATAAGTAGTATATATGTAGATATATGAATATGCAGGTGTTTACGAGATTCGGTGCGACTATGATGAGTATGGGTATGCAGGTATAGGGTTATAATGGTATCCCTAACATCCCATCCCAGCCCCAACGTAAAGGGAAGCGGGCGGGGTACTTTGCGGACATGGAACGATAATCAGTTTTTGTAACATTTGCCGGAGAGAGGGGGCTTAATGGGCGTAATCGTGTAGCATGTCGACATTTTTTAGATTGGCGTATGGCTACTCCCAAGTCATGGGAGTCGTCGTAGCCAAATCAGTGAACTAAAAAGACTAAGGCAGGGCCGCGGACATGATGCAGTGACTGTTGGTCTATGCGATGGTCGCGGATGGCATCGACGATGAATTCGTCTTGCGGGGGCTCGACTCGGGCGGGAACGGTATCGGCGGGGGTGTCCAGGGATTCACAGCGGGGAAGGCGAGAGATGAGGAATACGGAATGGCAATCCATAGTGGGAGGCAGGCGAAGATGGTAAATATGCATGTGAGGAAAGTCTGCGGACGGCGGGGTATGGGCCGATATAGTGTTGACGAAATTTTCGAACGGGTTGATTGCAAAGCAAAAGGTGTCGTGTGAACACTACTCAGCCATACCGTAAGAGGTGTTCGTAGAATGCATCGGGGCGTGTTTTACGGTTGGCGTGAGCTAACCGTATTTCATTGATAGCCATTGGCGAGTTTTAATTGCTATGTTACTAAGGCGTGGGTGTCTTGTATTTTTTGTACAATGTCTATGCAACGGTCAGCTGGGTCACTGAACATGTTGGAACAATAAGTTTAACTGGTGTATGCGAGTTCATGCCGTAACGGGCCTTGATTGGGGTGCGGTTAATTGAGAAGTGGAAGGCATTGTTATAGCTAAATTCGACGAGAGATAAATTATTGAGCCACTCGTCATTAGTTTTGGGTTACGAAGGAGTGAAGGATCTGTTCGATAGTAGTGCGCGATATTACAGACCTCATGTCCGACGACCCATGAGGTATGTAATAACGCCGGACAGATGAGGTAGCCGGTACTCGTACCTTGCGCGACGTTACACGGCAGTCATGGTAGTACACGCGATTGCGACGAGCCCGCGGACTGGCGAGCTAACTACGGGTACACGTACAGAACAGGCGGACTCGTGCTAGTCCCGTGCTAATCGGAACATGACGATGCAAATAAACATAGCAGTCAGTTAAGATAGATGCAAATATACATGCATGCTTTGTTTGCATGCCGATGCAAATAAACATAGCAGTCAGTGAAGCGCAGCTTACCTCAACGTGTTTTGATTTATCACTCCCCTAAGAACGGGGTGATAGATTAGCGACCCCCCCCCCCCCCCCCCCCCCCCTTCGCCTGGACAAAGCCGAACGAGGGCAGCCATGTTTACGGGTGCCGACGACGCACTACTCATGAGAACTCGCATTTTAAAGGAACATGCCAGCGTGCCCTTTCTGATTCGGATCATCCAGAGTAAATAATCACGGAGACTAGACAAAATCATCAACATTATGCCAGTGCCCCAATTAGTACATGACATACTCACCCCTTTTCTAAACTAAGCTCGTCGACACCCGTACAGAGCGCAAATAAAGCGTGTTCATACCAGTACCTGTATCTCCCAGACATGCTCGTACAGCATCCACTCACGACTCCAAAAGCATCCCCTTCCGGTATCCCCCCCCCCCCCCCCCCCTTTCCCTGCACATAGGCCGCTGTATTGCACCAGATATCAAGTACGTTGCGCGTAGCATATGTCTTGCATGAGAAGGCAACAACCCTGGCTGTACAACAAATCTCGCATCCGCAAGCGTCAGCCTCACGGATACTTCTTGTACTCGTATGAACACTTCTTGCAACTCTAGCAGCCTACAAACCGATGTGGCATCGCTGTTTGCGCTGCGGCGGGCGCTCCGCACTGAGGACCGTGTCCAACCAGGTTGCAAGTTTCCAGATGATTAGACAGGCTGGCATGATTGGATGCAATTGACGTTTCTGCATGTGTTGATGAAATGGAATAGTATCCGATGAAGAGGACACAATCACACGCAGGAGCGACCGCATGGGGGCGAACATCGCGCAATGTCCCACGCTTCCATATGCTATGACAAAATTCAGTGAATTATGCGAGGAGACTTTCGGCATGATGATGCAGGCATGCCGGGGTCCCAGCCAGGCCAAGAGGCAAGTGGGTTTCCCCCGGGCAAGAGGCATAACGTTTGCTTACTATCTTGCATGAAAATGCAACTCAACCCTCAGGTCTGGCTCCAGGGCCGCTACAAACTACTACCTGCGCCACCGTGGCCGTAGTTGGGCGCAGGGCGGAATCCCTACCCTCAACCCCAACAGGCTGCGCGCCTGTGGAAGCTGCCCCTCCCCCCCCCTCCACAACCACCCCACCCTTTCCCCCGGGATCAAATATGGATCGCTCATCGCGCGCCTAGCGCATGGTCGTGAGCTCTGGCCGATCCTCGCTCAGCAGCTGCTGGATTTCGGCCTCCAGTTTCCCGAAATCGAACTGTGCGCCATGCAGCGACACGGGGTGGCCTGACCTGTTCACCAGAAACTGCATGCGCACATGCCGCCAACCAAATCAGTCACAGCACACGAGCAGTCGTCCGCCTCAGCCCATGTAGCAATCACACCCCTTCCCCCAAACCACCACCACGCATACACAGTCACTGGGAAGAAGAAACTGGTAAGAAAGGCGGTAGACGAGGCCGCACCTTTTGAAAGTTCCACGATAGCTGGAGATCCTCCCCCTGCCCGCCCGCCTCCACGGGAAGCTCGCGCTTCAGGAACTTGTACACAGGGTGGGTGCCCTTCCCGTTCACGTCGGCCTGTGATTCAACAGGCACAGGAGTGTGGCGCAACATGTCAGCCACAGTGCATCTGATAATGCTGGGAAGGTCGGAAGGAAGGGTGGAGACAAAGGTGGTTGGGAGGGAAGGTTTTGCAAGCCGCCGGCTGCAGTGGTCTGCACCTTTTCAAACAGCGTGAAGGACGCGCCAAAGCGAGACTTGGCAAACTTGAGAATCTCGTCGTTGGTGCCCGGCTCCTGCTGGAACTGGTTGCTTGGGAATGCCAGGATCTCGAAACCCTGACATTTCAAGCCAGGAAAGTGGGGCCCAGGGGGGGGGGGGGGGGGGGGCTGCCACTCAGCGTCGGGTACACATGGCAAGCTTGTAAACTGATTGATTCACTATTCAGGACCACAGATGCTTATAGAAGGCTCACCAGGTTGCGGTACTTGTCCTGCAGGTAACGCAGGCCGCGGTAGTTGGACTCGGTGTACCCGCAGTTGCTGGCGACGTTCACCACCATGGTCACCTGTGAGCGAATGTGTCGGTCAGACTCTGTTAGTATTGATTCAACCTGCGCCTGATCCAAAGCCCATCACAGCAACACGGGGTCACTGTCTCTTCAGCCGGGAGGAAAAATCTGAGTAATGGGAGTCGGAAAGAATAACAAGAGAGAATCAGAGGTAGAAATCACCTTGCCGCCAAACTCAGAGAGGATGCGGGGATGGCCGTATATATCCGTAGCAAGCATCTTGAAGATGCCGCTGAAGACGTCCGTCCGCGGGCGGGGTACCACCCCAGGCACCTTCACCACACCAAAATTCGAGGGTCCCTACGCGCACCAGGCCAGGCAAATTTAGGGGCGCCGAAAACGTCGGACTGCGCTCGCAGTGAGTGAACGTACGACTGCGACGAGCAACACGAAACGCTACGGGGTAAGCAGGGACCCGACCTGGTGGATGCCACTCCCCCATTCCGACCCTGCGCTGTTAGGCGGCTGAACGCTCACCTTGTCGCCCTGCGGGAATCGCGCACGCGTCGTTAAAACACAGGAAGGGCGAGCCGGGCGTAGTCGCAAGAATTGCCGCGGACAGGGAGCGCGCCTCAACGTCGCCACCGACACATACGCGACAGCCTAGCTCCCGTCGCGCACGTGAGGGGGCGCATTGCCGCGACAAGCGGCGCCCACACAGGACTGGGAGGAAGCTAGCAAGTAGCTGCAGCTAGGGCGGCAAGGCTGAGGAGCGCACCGTGTATGTGATAGCCAAGTAGGTGATGAGCGCCCCCGCGGCGACGGCAATCAAGACGTAGTATACCCTGCAATGCTTCACAGGTTAGTTGCGAATGAGTCGGGCTGGGCGGGGTGGGTCGGCGCTTGGGTGGGGCCAGCGGGGAGGGAAAACACCATTCGTTGGCGGTCGTTTCGTCCTTCCTGTTGTTAAAATACTGGCGCTGCATGCTCATACAGTTGCTCTTCGGCGTGCCGCCGTGCATCTCGGTCACCGGCAGCAGCGGCCCGCTCGGCTTCCTCGCGATGAGGATGCTGCGCCGGGGGCGGCGAAGTGTCGGCGCGTCAGCGAGCACGCGATGGAAGGCAGGCAGGTCGGCAGGCAGGAAGAGAACGTTGTGGAAGCTAGAAACCAAGAGATGCGGAGCTGGGGGCTGATTTGCGGGGGATGGGGGGGGGGGGGGGGAGGGGGTATATGTCGGCGTGCATGTCGGGTAGGCAGCTACAAGACGGGCGGCCGTCGGTGGGCGATATAGGCGGAGCCGAAGTGGAAGTGGCACACCGGCGTTGGGCCTGCCACCCACCTCCCCATGGTATTCGAGATGCTAGGCACGCGTGCCAACGGCCGCGCGGTCTCGTGGATGGACCCCAGCTTGGCCGGCTCTGCCGGGTCTCGGCCGAGTTGACTCGGCGGGTGGCTGGCCTTAGTTTCTTGGGCGACCCGATAACGGACGACCCCCAGGGCGTCTCAGGTCACGTGGCCTGCAGCCTCCGTCCGGCCGCACCCGGCGCCAGGCAAGCAGCGCGGAGCTCTCAGGGCAGTCTGCGGGCGGGGGATTCTGGGCGTCAGATGGGTTATGAAGCGGGTGCCGGCTATCCTGTGTCCGGCTGAGACAGACCCAGATGCCACAGGTTTAACAAACTACTCTGGCTCACGACGTGCCGTGCTGGTTGTAGTGTTTCTGACGCGGAATTGACCGAGGCGCGGTCGGCAGGGCTACCCGGCGCGTCTTAGCACTGTTACTCGCACGCGGGGCAAGGACCGTGCACGCACCGTAGGACTCAGTGTCTGCAGACCAAGGCTCGAAAATCTACACCTGAGAGACGCGATATCAGCGGGGCGAGGCTGGATGGGCGGGCGGTTGCGGGACCCTCGGCTGTTGCGCATGTGCCGGCTGGCCGTCAACCTAATCTTCTCTAGCCGGGGGAGGCGTTGCTGTTGGGAATTAGGCGACAGCGCGGCAGCAGGCGGGCGGAGCCTCGGCCCAATTACGCGGCAGGACGAAAAACTGGCGATAGAGCACCGACGACCACCCGACAAACCTCGTGAACCCATTTGCTGAGTAGACAACTGTATTTCGGTCGTAGTACTGGACATAACTACTTCGGGCAGCGGCCCGCAGCAGCGGCCGGCGACGACGATGGGTGAGTGATAGACGCACCGTTGGTAGACGCACCGCCGCTGCTACCCGTACCCAGGTACCTGGATGCTAATTACATGATCCAGCTGCAAAATTAAGAAATCCGAACAGAAATCCTGAGAAAAATCCAGCTACGGGCCACCAGAGGCGGGAACCGCCATGACAGCCACCGACCTGTATACTACAAGGTACATCCCTTGTCCGCTCGGTAGAGCGGTCGTCTCGTGTGCGAGAGGTACCGGGTTCGATTCCTGGCCGATGTATTTCGGCAATATCGGCCCGGCGTGTCCCGGGTTTACTCGGTTGATGCATTAGCCCTTCGGGGTTCGAATGAGGCAATGGTCTATGGGCTATGCCAGACCTACGACTGCAGTTGGCGCACGAGGTCAAGTGCTGGGGCGGCTTCGGCCGATGTCCCGGGGCGAACTTTACTTTAACTTTTACTACTACTATTTTTTTGATGTGTTCATTTTTCGCGGATGTGGCGAACGAACGTGATATAGTTCACGTTATATCGTTCGGACATTAGGCGAGTGTGTATTTTTAGTACTACTTTTAGTATAGTACGCCCTCTGCAGCAAGCTCATGTAATTTAGCGACTACCTTATTTTACTTTTAGCAGTAGGTGGATTTGTTAGTGCCCTTTTTGTAATTCACACCTGTATACTACTACAGTACTGACGCGACGATCGTCTCGGCGTGCATGTCATTCATGATGATTGTCGGAGGGGATTGTCGATGTGATGGCTGAGTGGCACTGTCACTGATGGGGGGAGAGTCGGCGAGAGTCGGCGTGCACGCGTCGCATCACGTCGAGTGCTAGCAAGCAAGGTGCAAGCTGGAAAGGCAAAGGGCTGTTATGAGCCATGGGCGATGGACAATAGGTAGTCGCTGTCGCCGTGGTGATGGCTGAGTGGCACTGTCACGAGAGAGAAAGGGTGAGTCGGAATATTTCTAAAAAAAGCAGTTGACTGAATTACAAGGAACCGAGGCTGGCAATTTATACCAGCCGGCTAGGTGTCAATTAGGACGGACACCTCTCCGTCTAAGAAGGCCAACTGGCAAAGATGCCTAGGTGCCAGTCTTTGGTAACAACTGGGTGTCGTACTTCTGCCATAAGGTCCAAATTAGGCACATGTACGGCAGCCAGTTGTTCACTGGAAAAATGCGGATTTCACAGAGAGAAAAAGCGGATTCAGGGTACCGGGGTACCCTGGGTCCAACACCCCTCCTCATCCTGTGGAATCCCGCGGGCGCAGGACTGATGGCGGCAGGGGCGCCACGCAAGGCTCCTCGGATGACCCCATCAGGAAAGCGCGGAAATGAAGAAAGGTAGTCTGCGGCAGCGCTTTAGCGAAGAAGTCGGTCAAGTGGGCCGGGGTAGGCGTGTAGTGCATGTAGATGATGCCGTCTTATTAGTAGAGTTGGGCCGCATACTGAAACCGGAAGTCAATGTGGCGTTGCGCGCATGTAATCATACCATGTTGCACCTGAACGATGCATGCGCGGTTGTCCCCGCATACTTGCACCGGGGCAGCAGTGGGGCGGCAGAGCTTGGCGTAGAAGAACGCGAATAACCGCCAGACATGTGCGGACCCCGCAGAGCGCCACGAACTCCGCTGCGGCAGTAGACATGGCCACGCTGCCTCCGAACCTGCGCACGGTAGGTGACTGCAGTGTTATGAAAGTTGACATTTAGCGTGCAGGGCAGGCGGCGAGGCTTGCTCTCCGTCATGTGAAAGGTAGTCAGAATGTCAACGATGCAGGTTTCCCGATGAAGATGGATCACGCTGCCCGGCTTTGAGCTGATGAAGCCGAAGTCATGTAGAAAGGAAGAAAAGCACAGAAACCATGCCTTGGATGCCTGCGGCAGGTCGTAGAGTGCCTCTACGGGATGCCAAGCCCGGTCCTTATGCCCACAGCCGAGGGGGGGGGGGGGGTAGTCATAGGCATAGGACTCGCGGGTGGTGAGTAGATTGCCGCAAACGATCACGCCGGCCTCGCGCTTGACGTTGCCATCCTCGTGCTGCGCCGCAAAGGCCCACGCCGTCCGTTGGATGACCGCTGACTCGTTGTCGCATCGAAACTCAGGGACGTTGATCCAGACGAAAAGTGCCATCGTGGTGATAGAGTCGATCTCATGGTTCACGGACTTCTTCCAGTCATTATGGCGAGTGCTGGAGATATCCTCCTGATAGTTGCGCGGCGCCGTGGACACGCGGACAGTGGGTGCTGGTAGGGCGAGGGCTGTCAGCCGCGCTGAGCGGGGGCGGACAACCGCCGCGATCGCAGATTCCACCAGTGTTGGGTGGTAGTCGCTGAGGTCGACATAGTGGGAAGTCAGTTGTGCTTGTTTGTTGATGTGAGGGGCCGACAGTGCCGTGGCGTCCCCCTCCTGATGGTGCGGAGGGTGCTGCTCGGTGTGATGTGGAGGTGGGGGCCCCTCCTGCGGCGAAGCAAGCGCCGCCGATGGCAGCATGGGTGGCGGTGCGTGGGGCACCTCCTGCTGGCCCGAGGGTTGAAACGCGTCCATCAGGTAGTCAGCGTTGGAGAACTGAAAGGCCGGCATAGAGAGAGGCGGGGTCTTGCGCCCGGTAGCCGGGTTGTAGATGCGGCGGCCGCTGAAGGGGCCGGGGTCGGCGAGCTTGATGGCGGCGACGTTGTTGCCGCAGTTCCGGATGTCTTGCGGTTGAGCGAAAAGGTCCACAGGAGGGTGTTGCGGTGAGCCGCCGAGCCGCAGGACGCCGCGCGCACGATGTTGCATGCGCCAAGTGAGGAGAGTACTTCAGGTAAGGCCAGCGCGTCTGGAAATATATTCTGCAGAATATAGCGCAGTGGTGTGGGCTGAGAAGACAGGTAGAAGCGGGTGAAACCGATGACGGAGGCAAAGCCACGAGAGCGATGGTCCTGCCAGTCAAGGCGTGAGCCCGTGCGTGACCATGGTTGACACGGTGCGCTTGACACGACGAAGGTGAACGGGCGCAGCCGCTCCAGCTCCGTGATGGTGATGTCGTTGATGTTCATGGGGGTCCCGTCATGACAGTCCTGAAATGATGATGGAGGCAGGCGGTCCGGGTATTTGCTGCTGATGACCTGTAGGTGATGTGGCCACATAGTGCGAGCCTCCGTTGATGGGTCGGCGCCGATGAACGCGAGGATGGAGAAGCCGTATCCCACCACAGCCTCCACCTCAAATGCCGATGGGCCATGGCAGGGCGAGAAGAGATGTTCGATTACCAAAGAAGAGCTTGGCATATGGAGGAGCGGGGCAGCGGTGAGTATCGGGAGCGGCGGTGGCAGGTCTCCACGTAGGGCGCCCTGCCCCGTATGAACGTCGTGGGCCGCCAGTGCCGCTGAGGTTGGGAATGCGGGTGAAGCGAGGCATAGAGGTCGAATTGGGGTGGGAATGGGTTGAGAGTGGAAGTGGCGGGCACGCCATGGGTCTGAGAACGGGAACTGGAAGTTGTCGTCAGAGTTTGAGTAGGGGACGTGCCAGGATTCATGAAATTCATCGTCTTCGTCGTCCTCGCCCTCCCCCTCCTGCGCTCCGGTGGCTGCCCCTCCTGGGGCGGTGGTGGTGGAAGTGAGCATGACGGGCATGCCGCTGTGGTGTGGTGCCAACGAGGACACACCAATTAACGGGTAGGCCTCCTGGCATCCTGGCGGCTGCTGGTCGGAGTCGTTGTTGGCCGGGTGATGTCCGTGGTGGTGATGTCCGCCCGGGGAGACGAAGCCGAATGGTTGGTGATGGCGTTGCAGGTCGTCGTTGTCGCTCTGGATGGGCCAATATTGCTGCCGCTGGGGCCTGTTTTGATGGTTGTAGTCGTTGCGCAGGTTGTGGGCATAGATGGCGTTGACGTGACGCTCCGCAGGCGCGCGCTGACAGTGACCATAGCTAGGGTTGTTCATGGTGTTGGGTGGGGCGGTGTCACCCAGGAGACGCAGGCCGTTGGCATGGCGCCTGGCCAAACACTGTTGTTGAGCATGGCATGGACGGTCACACCTGCTGCAGACAATGTTGGGCCTTGTGGCATGTAGTTGGTCCTTGGGGCCGCAAAAAATGAGGGTTGGCGTGCGTAAACGGGCGCGCTGCTGACGCTGACGCGTGCGCGCCTCCACGTTCTGTCCGGCACTAATGATGGTTGCCAGCCGCGTGGTGACATTGGCTGCCGAGATGGTGGCGTCGACAATGTGATCGTATGCTGGGTGAAGTCCTGGGATGAGGTAGTTGATGGCCACGTACTCGAATGTCCACTGGCCATGTGCCTTGCGCAACAAATTCCAGAGGTTCCGGCAGCGGCGAACGTACACCTGGACCGGCTCATTCGGGAGCTGGCCTGCTGTGATTTCTTCCTCCGAGCGCTTGCGCTCCTCTATGGCCGAGCCCTGGAGTTCAGTAAATAGGGCCGTCCAGGCCGCATATCCACACTTCCCGGAGTCCATGCAAATGATGTTGACGATGGCCAGTGTCATGGGATAATGTGTCGTTGCGTGGCGCAGGGCTGCAAGGGGATGATTTGTTCCTGACGGGTGCCTTTGCCCTCGGTGGTGTCAAGGTAGCCGGCGCTGCCGAGAGCGATCTTGAAAGCTTGAGCGTTGTCCCGCGTAGAGATGGTGTTGTCCCAGATGGGGACGTTCTTGAGGTCGAGTGTTGGCTTCACTGCAGCTGGCTTGATATGCGGGATGTCACCTGAGTCACTGTCTGATGCCTCGTCCATGCTTAAGGCGTCGTCAGAACAGGTATCATCACGGAAGTCACGCGGTGGTGGGGCATCGCCAGGGTCCGGCTTGATCGCACTCTGCCGAGCCAGATTGGCCAGGGGGGTGTTCATCATGCCGGTGGTGCTGATGCTAGTAGACATCACGAAGGTGGAAGATGCATAACTGTAGGATGGGCGGGTGGGAAGAGAAATCTCGTCGCACGTCGCCGTCGATCGTTGAAAACTGTCGAGGGTCGAGATACACGCAGGTTGAAGCCTCTGGCAGGCGTCGAGCACGGGGCAAGACGTCGAACCAAAACAGAGGGCCCAAAAACCTGTCGGAGGGGATTGTCGATGTGATGGCTGAGTGGCACTGTCACTGATGGGGGGAGAGTCGGCGAGAGTCGGCGTGCACACGTCGAATCACGTCGAGTGCTAGCAAGCAAGGTGCAAGCTGGAAAGGCAAAGAGCTGCTATGAGCCGTGGGCGATGGACGATAGGTAGTCGCTGTCGCCGTGGTGATGGCTGAGTGGCACTGTCACGAGAGAGAAAGGGTGAGTCGGAATATTTCTAAAAAAAGCAGTTGACTGAATTACAAGGAACCGAGGCTGGCAATTTATACCAGCCGGCTAGGTGTCAATTAGGACGGACACCTCTCCGTCTAAGAAGGCCAACTGGCAAAGATGCCTAGGTGCCAGTCTTTGGTAACAACTGGGTGTCGTACTTCTGCCATAAGGTCCAAATTAGGCACATGTACGGCAGCCAGTTATTCACTGGAAAAATGCGGATTTCACAGAGAGAAAAAGCGGATTCAGGGTACCGGGGTACCCTGGGTCCAACAATGATGATATGATGACGATACACTGATCGTCTTTTGCAGCGACAGGTAGCCCATGTAACCACTGTATATGATGACGATGAGCTGCTGTACAAGGACAATTTTGCCTGATTTTTTCGTATTGTTTCCGCCCGTCATCTGTGAAATTTGCGAATAGTACCAAGTATAGTACATCGACGTCCTACGACTGTACGAGTAGATAGAAGACTGCTTGTTTGGAGGGGCTGGGGCGCTGGGCCTAGGCTGGGACACAATCCATTGAGCAAAAGGCGATCAGGAATCACCCGAAAAGGCAATATGGGAAACGTCCTACAACAATTGCGAGGTGGAAACAACACCAGAAGAGGATGCGGAATGACCACGGGCAGACGCATCGGACTTGGCCGTATGCACTCCGGCAGAGTGAATGCCGCCCAAGGTACCATGCACGCAAGCATAGACTCGCTGCGACAACCCCCGCCGCGTGCGCGACAGGTGATGATGGCGGAACTCAGCGGGTTGGCTAGCGACAAAGTTCCGAAGGGCCTGGACGGACTAGCCACGTATAGGATGAAGCATGAAGTCGGGGCGGAGGGGCCGTCAGGGAAGTTGCGCACAGCAAGCTACACCGCGACGATATAGACCACCGTCAAAGCGGATTTTCCGAGGCGACCGCGATCCTCAACCACAAGAAGGTAGTACCGGTGCACACCCTCAACCGCGCCGGAAGAAGCACGGTCCGCCGCCAGTTTGTTGTGGTCCGCCTCGGTCGCCGTGATCCCCGGGGAGCACTAGCGGGGGTCGTTGCCCCAAGTAGGAGTCGATCGTGGAGGACACGCACGCGAAATCGATCACGTAATCGCACGCCGGCATCCCCCACCCCGCCAGCGTCAAGTCTGACGGCCGCGAGCGGTCTGCCTCATCCGCGGTCAGCCCACTTGTCTCAAGGGTCAAGTCGCCGACTCCCGAGCGGTCCCGGTCAAGCACCGCCCCTGCTTCAATCCCCATGGAAGCCCACGGATTTTTCAAAGAAGTATGCATGCATTGCTTGTAGTTCGCAACGGGGAAGATGGGCAGATGATCCACGACAAAATCCGTAGCGTTCCGGTTCGAGCCATCCGTATAGACCGAAGCCATAAGGGGTCAATACCACATGTGGGGCCAGGCGGGCATGTGACAAGCGCGGAACCCCCGCGCGGGTGAAGGCCTATCACCCGCGCAACTGCGGCCGAATAAGCAGCATGGGGAATCTTGCGGTTAAGTAGACCTGTAGTAGACCTTATTGTAGATCACCCTGTAGTAGACCTTGTACTTGGTCCCAGTAGACCCTGTATAAGTACATGCCGGCGCGCGGCGACGCGGTGTAAGAGCAATGACGCAATATACTGAAATATCGTGTTAATTTCGTTTTGTTTCTGTTTTCTTGCTCCGTCAACCCACGACGAGGACGACGACGCGCGCACTGTTGACCGGACGCGCGGCGCTGTGAGCAGGTGCGTGAAGGCAACGCCCATCACCAACTGCAATGCACTCCCCGACCCGCCAGCACCAGCAGCCCGGCCGTCAGTAGCCAGTCACCCGCTCCCACCCGCCTCGCATCCCTCAAACCCGGCACTCCCAAGATGTCGGATCAGGCGGTGCTGCTGATCGATGGCGACTGCGTGTTGTGCTCCGGCTTTGTGAAGTTCATGTTGGCGCGCGGCTGCCCCTCTAACGTGTTCTTAGAGACGCAACAGTCGGACCGCGGCGCGCAGCTGCTGGAGATGACGGTGCGCGACCTTGGGCAGGCTGGTGGACAGCATGGGGATCTGGGGAGGGAACTGTCTTTTGCCTCACGTTGGCCCGTCGGAGGTGTGGGGGGGGGGGGGGGGGGGGGGCACCGGCGGTTGTTCGGCGAAAAGAGCACGCGCCGAGAGTACTCGCCGGCGGTTCGTACAGCCTCTTTATCCGCACTCTGCGGGAGAATCCATACCGCGTAGTGGGGCACCTGACGGCGCGGCATCTGCGTATGCGTGCGGCGAGCAGGGTATGCCGGTGGACATGAGCACGGTGGTGCTGGTGGAGAAGACGACCGGACCGAACGGGCCGATTACGACCGGCTACACCAAGTGACCCTTCCCCCTCCTCCTCGACCCTTTTACCCACCTCACCGGTCCCCCTGCCTGGCCCTTTCCTCTCACCCTCTACATGTAGCGCTTCCTCGTAACAGCACGAGTAGCCATTGCTCACCAGACGGAGCCATGTGTTGACTTGATGTGTTGATAATTTCTAGTATTACTTTTAGCAGTAGGTGGATTTGTTAATGCCCTTTTTGTAATTCACGCCAGTCTCAGCAGTACCAGCAATACAAGCAACGAGTAGCGAATACCAGTACCAGCAGCGAGCGTTCGCATTGCCAGCGCTTTGAAGAACCATAGTTTTTTTTCCACTACCAGCAGCGAGTAGCGAGTACCAGTACTCATAGCCTCCCAACCGTGAGATCGTAATCGGACGGCTGTGTAATTAAGGACCGTGGGTGGGCGGGTGGGCGGGCGGGTGGGTTAATTATAATACTTGGTAGTACATGCCAGTAGATAAGCGCTTATAGTCATGCACCTATAGGCCCGATCCGCTGCACTATACGGGTACCCGTACGGCAATAAAGCTCACCGCCGAAAAATCGACGCTTCGCTGGATTAATGTCGAGGAGCAGCCACTATACATGTGACCATACTCCTACTCCTCTAGAGCGTAGGGCGAGGTGGGCGGGAGCGATTAAAAAGTCGAAACTGAGCCGGATCTTGCAGACCTCCTACGACCATCTGAGGTTCCTACGACCCCCGCGGCCCACTACACCCTTAACTATAATTTTAGTCGTTCGCTTGATCTTCCTCCTCCGTCGCCCATGCGGTTGTTGCCCGTTGGAGGACAACGCTTCTCCAGCTAGGTCATCTGTGCAAGAGCTGTCAATGAGCGTTGAATAATTAGTTTATATATTCGTAACGCCGCGCATGCAAAGCGGAGCGCGCGCGACGCACCCGGCTGTGCCGCCCCTTCCAAAAACATCATTTCGCCGACAGCTCCGAAGTCGGCGAAATGGGCATTTTTGGAGGCGGGTTGGGCCACAATCTTTTGAGATGTAATCACATTACATCTCAAGTGTTTGCTCGAAATGGCCCCCGCCGCGCAATAGTCTTAGCTAGTTTGAGGTGCGGGCTATAGCTTTATTCATATTCGAGATTACCGATGAAGAGCACCCAAAACCTTAGACATGACTCCCAACATACTCACAGACTTCAGGTTGCGCCGTAGTTCACGGCGCCCGTTTTTTAACACCGGCGAGATCAACTAAGTAAGTGCACGCCGACGTTTACACAAATGCTGCGTAATCCGCAGCGTCATCAACAAGGAGGTCGTCGCCGGGAAGCCAGTTCCGGGTGCATCTCCATCCCCCGAACCCTGCTGTGTATGCTTGGCGTGTGGGCGGGGCACCACCCGAACTAACCTTCGCAAGACATGCAAGGCACGCCGGCGTGTATGCGCTGCATATACAACGGGCGTCATAGGCAGAGAATTCATTCCGCCGGAGAATTCCGTGTAGGCTCATGCGGCGGGCCCGTGCACGGCACGACGGTATGAGGTTATTATTGGGACGCCGCGCGTGGCGCTGGATGATGCTCGCTGGTAATTATAAATTACGAATCAACAACAAAATCTTTGCCACATATGTGCGAAATATGCATCCATCGCATCCTTCCTGCAGGCCCAAGGGCCCACATCCGAGATCAGCCGCCGACTATTGTACGCCTTCCACATCCATGTGGCGAGCGACTTCCGGCCCAAGCAGATGGCTGGAAACCCGTGACAAATCCGCGGTGCGGGCTGCAGCGTCGGGATACGCCCGGACACATGCTTGCTTAAATGCCAAGAAAAATCTAGCTCAAGGTTTGCTATAAAACGTAGCTGGCCCCAACCCTGGTGGCCCGGTGTGGCTGGTGGTATGAGCAAGAAACTTCCAGTCGGAGGAGGAGGCCGAAATGCCTCCTGGTATTGATCTACTAGCAGATGCACCGGTTTGACATCTAATGATGCGATGTCATCTGGAATATAAGCAAAAAGTGCTTGCACGCTGTCCACATTTTTAATCAAAATTGACCAAGATGTGAATGTACGGATATGGAGAGTGTGCATCCCTGCAAATAACTCGCACGTCTGAGGTTGAATCAAATGCCACAGTCCCGTGTTGGAGGATGCGGTATTGGTTATCCGAAGCTACGCTGTACCACCTCTCCGCAAACACCCTAGGTTCAAAAACACTAGGCATAATCGCTGAAGGATACCATATGACTGGCTAGGCGCCCGCCGCCAGGCAGCGATCCAGCAGGAGCGGAGGATCATGGGTGCGGCAGGCCCGGCGGCACCACCCTCACCTCCACGCGGTGGGCGCTAGTAACTCCTAAGACCCGTGCCCGGTTGGGTGCGGCAGGGAGCTGAGCGGGGTGGCCGGTTGTGGCGGGTCCTTGGATCCTGCGACGACTTGAAAGCCCTACATGGGGCTTTTCTAAAAATTACTTGTAGTCCCGGTAGCACCGCTGGCGCCGCCGGGCAGCAGCCATGTACGGGGGGCTGCTAAAAATAATTCACGTACGACCTCGGCCTTGCGTCGGCCTCTCCGAGGTCCGCCTACGGGTGGGGAGGGGGTTGTACGACTCGGATGACGGTGACAACCTACTCGCGAGGGCTGTTCGAAATCGTGTTCTCGTATCTCGTTACGACCCGCGACCGACCTGCATAAGACCTAGCGTACCCCCCACCCAAATTGAAATTGAAATTGATTACAGCTGCTAATCTGCTGCTTCCACTGGCCCAGACCGAGTTGTTCTTAGGGCATGCTATCTCTAACCATGGTAGGGAACACTAAATGTGATTACAGCTCAAGCTACCGGCCTTCCTCTTGTGTGTCCAAGCCCCTCCTCCCTCCCCCATCCATTTGTGCTCCACCTGTGAATCACTCGAATCCCGGCCTAGTACAGCGGAGTGTTCGGCGGAGCCCTGCGGCCGACCCGTTCATAACACCCGGGAAACACTCAGCCGCCCCGTGAGAACGGGCGGGCGCGGCGAGCGCGAGGACACAAGAGCCCGACACTTACAGGCAGGGCGGGCGTTCGGGGGCGGAGAGGCCGGGCATGGCAGCGACTTAGGGGCCAGGAGACAGGAGCCGGAGTGCCCTGAGGGAGTCGCAGCCATGCAGCGGGAGGAGTCCGCTGGCGGCCAGCTCAGTCTGACCCTAAAACGGCGGCTACATCGATGAGGCGTGATGTGAAGGCAATAAGCGGCGCGCCGGCAAGCAAGACCGACCTGCCGACCACGGAGCGACCACGTCGGCGCCCGCCTTTCCCCCCTCAGCCCACCTATACACACTACGGGATGGAGGCAGCATCGGCGGACCGCGGCCGGGGCCGGCGGACCGCCACAGCCCGCGCGCTATGGCGATCAGCGCCGCGACTTGCGGGATATTTTCAGCGATGGCGGCAGGTGGAGCCAAGACGCAGCACGACGACCGAACATTGCGCGGTGCCGGCGGTGCATTACTACCGATGTACATGATAACCATTTCGGGCGCGGGGCGAGTATAGTATTCATAACCCCCGTACTGCCGATTAGCGGTAGTCACTGTTATTGGCGACCGCTTGCGATAGATGTAGTTATCCGAAAATAACATAGCTAATGATCACGTGATAGAAATAGGCGGGGTTTGGAAACGAAAGAGGGTGGCCGAAAGCTTGAGCTGTAATTACACTATACGTGTTCCCTACTATGGTTAGAGATGGCATGCCCTAAGAACAACTCGGTCTCGGTGGTGGAGAGCAACACACTAGCACGTTCTAATCAATTTAAATTTCATTTCATATGACCGGCTGAGGTTGAAACCGTGCATGTAAATATTGCTGTATTCGACCAAGGCGTGTGCCAGGCTTGCGCAGATCCCGTTTGGCGGCCATCATCGCCTTTAATAGTTCCCTGTCTGACCGCCGCCTCCTGGCACGGGTTTGCCAACAACCATCCAACGCGTGACCGCGAGCGATGCTGACGCCAATGCCAATCATTGATAGCGGCTATTCTAGCTCCTATTATTGTAGGTTGATGCCTTCGAGTCATAAATGCAGTGGACAATAAATGTGCCCAGCAGTCCGTCCACCGTTACATGAGGGCGGGGTGACACACCTATGGCACTGCTAGAAAATGGCAAGCGACGCCGCATCGTAGGTTTCCTTCGACGAGGTCCTGAGGCCATGTGCTTCCAGATTGTGCACCAATTGCCTAAGTATGGTAAATTCAGCAGCGTGACCATTCTGCTTTTCTAGATGGCAAAGTGCACGTTGTAGTGCATATAAACCACTCAGGTGCGCTGGTGTCTCTTCGCCCCACGCATCTCGCGCACAACGCCATCCCACAATCCGCGCCGAAATAGACCGTCCGCGTATATGTTGCACTACAAGCGAGGCAGGTCGACGTTATTCGGGTCGCTGCCCTCCAACAACACAGACGGGAAATGAATTAGAACAAAGATCCACTCGGTTGGGCCGCAAAATATGCGCTGATGCGCGGCACCGGTTGCTCTCGCGACGCGAGGCGCCAATCCGGGCGCGTAAACATGGCCTTGCCTTGCCGGAAAAAATCAACGACGACGCGGGCTCTAGCGAGCAGCAGTTTACACGATGGTGCAGAAAACCACGTCGGCGGTACGAACGTGGCCGGCGTCGCGGTGGGGGCCGCGTGAAACTCGGCCCCGAAAATGATCGAGAATCGCCTTGATCAACGCGAACGGCGGGTTGCAGTAAACACGCCGGTTCCGCCGATGATAGCGAAGAGAGCAATATCGATTGCCAACCCAAAAATCTCGCAGTGAGCGTTCCGGCCGAGGGGGTCTGAGCATGCAGGCAACGTCAAAGGGTCCGACCTCCGTGAGGAGGCGCTGGTAGATGGCGAGCAACAACTGGCAATCTTTATTGTCCAGCCACCCCTTCAGCCGCGAAACGCCGTCCGCCGGACCGTTGTTTATCCCCGGTATGTGACGTGCCACTAAGTGCAGCTTGTACGTGAGGCACATTTGGTGATACGCGAGGAATAACAACTTGGTGATGTGGGGGTACGTCAAAATTATATTGTTATCCGCCCTAACGGCCGCTTCATTGTCTGGGCGGAACAAAATGCATGTGTTGCGTAACCGTGGCCACACTTGGTGTAATACGTCCGGCATCATATACAATTCCCGCATGACCGCCGCCGAGATTCGTACGAGCAAACTTGCGTAAAGCTATAACGCATCCGTTCATTACGCCACCAAGCGCCGCCTGCAAAACCCAATGCGTCCGAAATATTGCCCTTGAAATTGTGAAATATTGGCCTCGTCCGCGCCGCGCCGCGCAGCCCCACCGCCGCTGCCGCGACCCTTGCCGCCCCCCGCCTTGGCGCTCCGCTTCTTCTTCTTCTTCCCATCGCGCCCCTGATTGCCCCTGCTTGTCGGCAGCACCCCCGGTACCTTAGGTTCAGGTCGGGTTTCGTGCAACGGTAGCGACACTTCCGCATCGTTAGGCAGCAAAAGTAAAGCCGATTTTCCCCATAGCGTACTCGGGCCAGCATCGTCCCAAAGAAAAGGCCGCGTGAGCACCACGTCCTCTGATTGCACGCCTCGATCAAACGACATCGCACATACAATCGTGTGCGTCGTAGCAAATCCAGCCACCAACCAAGTTCCGCGATTGCCGGGTCGCCGATGCGACATAGCTCATCTGGGTCCCACTCGTCCGTCAGGCTCGACATGAGGATGGCGAGGAGTGTATCTCTCGTTGCGTATAACTCCGTCAAATAGGCATGGCCCCGAGGTAAAACGGCGCAACGCCCCTGCATCTCTGCCGGTCCACCTCGCTCCCCGCCGCGGCACCGCCTTCCTAACATGATCGGTAATTCTTTTTCCCGCAGCTTCGGCGGTCGACCGGTCCACTGTTGTGCGTATTTGAATTGAGATTGAGATTGCAACTCCTAGTCTGCTGCGGCCACTAGCTCAGACTGAGCTGTTCTTAGGGCGTGCTATATCTCTAACCAACATGGTAGGGAACACTAAGTGTAATTACAGCTCAAGCTACCGGCCGTCCTCTTTTGTGTCCTAGCCCCTCCTCCTTCCAACGGGATAGTAGCCCTCCACTAGTGTCCCCACCTGAGTCAAGCCTATCCCATTGAGAGCTCATCAGGTAAGCGTAGGCAGCCAAAGCGTCCCGCCTACAGCTACTAAGCAGGTAAGATGGGGAAGGCAGGGGGCTCACCGGAATAGCTAATTGTGGCTCAGTAATTATCCACCGTTGAGCCGGCTAGTAGAGTTTGGCGGGGGCTGCGATGCCCTCCTTCACTAGAGTACGGATTGTTATATATGCATGGGGAGAACTGCTGCGGTAATCAGCGATGGGATGTCCCGTGTTTCGGGCGGTACTGTCCTAATTGCGTGAAAATATAGCACCGTGGCAGCACCGGTTGCAAGACCTAGTAGCGGATTGTGTTCTTGGGTCTGCTGGTCGGCTTGTCGCAGCGGCGGATCGAGCGGCCGTTACTGGTGTGAGCTGCCGGATTGGTGGGCTGTTTCGTCGTCAATCTCCCATCCACTCGCAGTCGCAGTCGCGAGTGCCCGAGAGGCGCGGCTTGCTCCTGCTGCGGTTGCGGGTGGTGCCGCTTGAGCGGCTACGACCCTTGGGCGACTTCTTCTTGCGCTGGCCAGGTGCTGCTCCATTGCCCTTGCATGCCGGGAGGGGCTGGTGGGGGCGTTGCTCGAGCTACATCGAGTGGCGTTGGGGGTTTCGCAGGCGATGTGACTCCGCTGTGAGTCGGGCGAGTTCAGCCGCGAGTACAGTAGGCTGACTGGCTGGGGAGGACATGGCAAGCAGCTCGGCGGTCTCCGCGGTGAACAGGTGCTGAAGCTCGACAAGTTTTCATGTGGTGCCGCCAAGTGTTCCCTCGTGGATGAATGTGCGCTGCGCTGGAGAGCGTTGGGGGGGGTCGAGGGAAACGTCAGCCATAGTTAGCACCTCCGCTGGTCCGCGACGGGCGGTATGCACATCAACGGTGCTGTCGTTTTCCTTGAAGTTCAGTTCGAGTTCGTCCTCGTCGCCTGCATGTGCTCCCGTCACTGCGTTCGCCGTCGGGGCTATGGCAGTAGGAGCAGTACGGGCCGGGCGGGCTGCACCAGGGGCGGGCTTTGATGTTGTTATTCGGCGTCGGTCGTTGGCTGCGACTACGGCAGTTTTGACCGCGCCCTCGCCTCTGTAGTGTCGGTGACCTGCGGTTCAGCCTGGGCCGTTGGGGTCGCTATTAGTGTCAGTTCTACTGGGCTGGATGGTGCTGGTGATGGTGCTATGCCCGCAGGTCGCCCCTCGGCCGGTGCCTGAGCTGCCGCGGTTAGGGTCACGCCTAGCGACTACCCTAGTACCACCATAAACATGCGACGCCGAGATTATGGCCAAGATATCATGCTGTTGTACTGATATTTCAGCATGCGTATTATTACTCGTACGGCCACAACCAGACGCCATTAATATTCCTTGTAACATACAGTACGCGCTACAACTCCTTAATCATCAGGATACTAGCTGCCTATCCGCGGTACCGAGCCGGACCGCTTCAGGATAGATATGTAATGCCACCGGCATATTGTAACAGATTACATTCAGCGACCAACTCAATTCGCTTGACACTACGAGTAGGGCCTTGTTTCATTAATTACTGCCACGAGTACTTATACCGGTTTCGGCTTCCTGTTCCGATCCATCCCCACCTGCTGACCCACAGCGACTACCTGCTCTCGAACGCACGACGATATATTCGCGGTTTCGCTGGTCCTGCCGACCCTTGGTAGCAATTCTGAACCCTTTGATCTTTGTCCGAGTCGCGTGTCGCCATGGCATTGCAACGGAGCGTCCGTCAAGCCAGTTACCCTCCCGGTGGTCCACTCGCCGGGCAATCTATGCGTCAAATTGTTGAGAAGAAGATGTTGGAAGCCTGTGTTATGGCGCCAACCTAGAACATCTCTCACAAGCTCGCCGACGTTTACGACTTCCCGGCAGTCAAGGCCTTTCAGGAGAATGTCGACAAGTAGGAGATTTCCGACCGAAACAAGCTTTGGGTTCCTGAGATGGAAGCATGGCTCGGTCGACAGTTCAAGACCGATTCTATCGCGGCTCACACCCACCAACTGGTGCTCAACAGCCATGAGCTTCAGGTTTACATTGTCATGGGCTGCGAGGTCATGACTCACTTCGCCAACTATCAAGACTGGAAACAAGCTTTCTTCAAGGCCGCTTTCCCAAACGGCATTTCACAACCGTCGGAGACTACGCGCGTGACATCTCCATCAAGCCGAGCGACCCCAAGATGGCTACTGGCTGTCTTGACTCGCAGCGCAAGCTACAAGCTGCATTTGCTTTGCTGCATGAACCTTTCGCTGTGCCTGAGTACTTGCAAGTGCAACGTATTTTGCAGGCGATTCCCAAGCACGAGAGAGCCGAGGTACAGAAGATGGCTAACCACGCCATAATATTTACTCACTATTGAGTGCACCAAGTGCGGCAAAAAAAAGGCCACTCAATTTATGAACGCCGCCATGCGTCCGAAAAGGACAAAAACAATTCAAAGCCGAAAAGGCAGCAAACAAGCTAGCCAAGCAAGTCGGAAAATCGACTCAGATAAAGTCCATGCCAAAAATGCATGCGAGTCCATGCGAAAATGCATGCAATGCCAAAGCGGCAGCTAACAAGCTAGCCAATCAAGTCGAAAAGATCGACATATTTTACATAAAAAGAAATGACGGTGTTTGGCGACATGCCAACCTGTGGCTCTCAATGTAATTGAGACAATTGACACTGACATGTCGCCGAGTCCATGCAAAAATGCATGCACTGCCAAACTGCATGATCAGCCCCTGCATGAGATCGAGGATAGAGATGTCGATATGGTTGAGCATTGCGCTCCCGCGGCACTGAACCCCTCCGACTCGCAACCTGAGCATGAAGCTCATGGGTGCTCCTGTGCTCATTCACACCTCGTTGCCGACATCGAGGACGACATGGTGCAGAGAGCATGTCGAAAAACTGTCAAAGACAAAAAGGAGCATGCTAGACTGCATGCCAAACTGACTATCATGCAAAAGATTTCTCGAGTACCAAAAACAATAGTCGAAGTAATGACACTGAAACTAACAAATATGCAAAACCAAATGCATGTCCAACTGACTCTATTTTGTTTGACCAAGCAGAATTCAAGAGACTGAATTAAGCCTACGGTCCAGTCACTTTTATTTGATGCCTGTGCCTCAGCATATGACGTTGTCTGTTCAGAGTATTGCAGTGCTGAAAAACCATTTCTGCAACAGGATATCAGAGGTAAAACTGTGTTCATCAATCCAGTGTATGATGACACAGCCCTGCCCATCTTGCAACATTTTGAGATGCAAAGACAAGAGTCGCCCTTTGACACAAGAGCTATTATTGTTATGCCCAGATGGTCCTCACAATTAGGACACGCAATCATGGAAACCACTGCTTTCAAAATATAAAGAAAATTCACATCTACCCGCCTGGAACATATCTGTTTCACACACCCAGTTCAGCAACTGATACTGAACCTGTGGGACCCACTGAGTGGTATGTTGATGTCTACCTGGCTGACTAACTCTTGAGGAACGTTCAACCCATGCAATTAATGATGTCGTTACCACTGAAGAACTCAAAACCATGCTGACTGAGCAGCAAGGTAGGGAGTATAAACCAAAAGCCAAGAAGTCCCATCAGTCACATATTATGACAGAAATAATGTTTTGTTACCAGCAAGTCTGATCATGATTTGTTGCAGTTACGCCCCACATGTGCTGAGTTTAATATAACACCTTAAGTACTGGTTGACAGCGGTGCTACTTTGAACTTTGCCAGCACCAAGTATGTCAAAGAAAATAAAATAACAACTACACCACTTCAAAATAAGTAAGAGTTATTCTTGCTGATGGCAGGATGGTTCTCGCTTCACAAAAAGTCACCCTTGAATTGAATATCAACAATTACACAATACCCATTGACTTCACAGTCACACCGTTACATAATAACTTCAATCTAGTTTTAGGGATGCAATTCCTGAAACAACACAACCCACATGTTAATTGGGAATCTAGTCTGATGAAATTTTCCACAGGACTAAAAGTCCAATCCCAAACAGAGCCCCGCCAGGCTAATGTCATAATGGTTCATGCTAATGCCATGACCAGAGAAATTGCCAAGCATGACCCTGACACAGTTTATTTCGGTGCCATTGTTAAACAATACAATGCCACCAAAGAGAGTGATGAGCTCGATATAGGTGATGAGATAAATGCAATTGACACTGGCCAGTCTGCAGCTTATACAGCTCAGATCAGAGACATATTGCGGAAGCATAAACCAATATGCTCTCCACTTGACAACCTTCCACAATTACGGGACTGGGGCAAGATTATAGCGTAAATGGTACAGGCCACTATGCTTCACTATTAGCCTATTTTTGGGGGACAATATCATAGCTTTAAACCCTGTGCAGGTTTTTAGGGTTCGCGAGTACTGGCGCAACGTTCATGATCACCTAGTGGCGGCGGAACGAAGCAAAGGCGGCGGCTCGAGGCAGGGGCACCTGTAGTGCGGGGGGTAGGTTGCCGCGAAGTCGAGGCAGTTCTCCGCCTCCCACACCTGTCTAACCGTTCTCGCTGAAACAAGTAGGAAGTGGGGCTGTGGGGTCAATATGGGTTCCCCCTTGCGGGCTATCGACGAACTTTACGCTGCACTTGAGCGGGCGGAGGCACTCCTTAAAGCGCATGAGGAAACGTTCGGTAGGGAAGTTATCCTCGCGATGGCAACAAGTTGTATCGGGTCTGCCTTTGGGCGGCCCGTCTCCTCGCGTGGGGCAGCCTTGCGTGATGTTGCGGCCTTCGAAGAGTCGTTTAGGGGGGGTGGCATGCGCCCCCCTGCGTCTTTGGCCGAAGTAGTGGCGTCTGAAGTGGGTGCCGCAGGCAGCCCCGGTATGCAAGGCGGCGCGAAGCGTTCCCACTCGGTAGTTGCATGGGCCCCACGGACCACCCCGGCTGGGACTGAGGTAGAACCACACCAGATCGGTCACTGGCTGTCGGCCGAAGACGGCCACACTGAATATGCCGACTACGAAGCTGTCAAGGCGGCAATATCTTGCCTCCCGACTAAATGGCGGTACTTGCATACCTCAGCGGATACTAATAGGGTGTGCAGCAACCCCCCCCCCTTCCCACCCGCCCGCCTGCCTACACATTGTAGCCTTCTCGCTTTGCAATCAGTGATCTGGACACAGCCAGCCGGAAACAAGCCATTCGTGACATGGATGGGCCCCGTGGACCACCCCGCCTAATAAGGCGCAGCCATAACCACATGAGATCTGGCACTAGCTTCCTGCCGAAGACGGCGACACCGAATATTTGGAAGTTTTTGGGCATTGGCTTCCTCCGAGTGAGAGGAAGGCACAAAAATCGGTACCGCTGAGGCTTGCCTTTCATCCGCCATGCTGGACGGTCGCGCACAAAGGCTCCACGGTAGCGGCTCCTCGCTGGCTTGACTAGCCTTACGCTTCGGCCGAGGCTGAAAGTCGGCCTCGGCCGCAGCCGTCAGACGACGCTGCTTCCGAGCACGCACGACGAATGCCAGGTTATGCTTGAACGGCGGCAGCATGTCGCCACCCGTAATGCACTAGCAAAGCGCCTAGATTTCAGCAATGGCTTACTATTTTAAATATAGCATAGGGCGCTGACATATAGCTAAAACGCCCCTTCTCCTTGGTCTTTTTCGATAGCAACTCTGCAGTCTTGTTGTGCCGGCGCCGCGTCGGAGGCGCCGTGGTATCTGCCTCTGCCTTTTGTGCCACATGGCGACAAGATGATTAGCAAGCCATAGAAATACAAAGGCGCACAACAACATTATATCGCAGTAAGGTCACCCACCTTGGCGAATGGCGTCCCTATTTCGAGGCCGGCTGAGGATTGTCGGCATCAAGGCGAGGATGTGCATCGCTCGTGCAGTCGGGGGGGGTGTGGGTAGGTCGAACGCGATGGCGACATAATTAGCAAGCCGAAAAACTACTAAGGTGCCCAACAACATTAAATCGCAGCAAGGCCGCCCACCTTGGCGACTGGCAGCGCCTCTTTCGAGGCCAGCTGCAACTAGGCCGCACCGGGGGCGGGCTACGTCGCTAGTGCCAACTTTTGCAGCGGGGGCAGCGGGTGCGTCGCTCGTGCCAGCTTTTGCAGTCGGGGGGTATGGGTCGAATGTGCAATGGCGACATAATCAGCAAGCCGGGAACTAAAAAAAAACCCAACATAGCCTTATATCGCAGCAAGGCCGCCCACCTCCGGGCGTTCGCGCCATTTTGTGAAAGTTAAGACCATGCATGCCTCCTGTGTCGCGTGGGATCCTTTCCTATGAATAACTGTCTGCCACGGCCCGGTTTGGGTTCTGGGCAGCCTCGGCGGTGGTGGAAAGGTATACTAGTAGCGACTAGTAGTACTGCGCATCCCCCCCCCCCCCCCCCCCCCACCCACTCGAGTGGGCGGGATAAGGGATGGCGGCGGCGATGGCGAGTATACAACACTTTGCGATGTATATATGTCTGTAGTACATTGTTTGGCGCGCGAGCTAGTAAATTGTTCCATTTTCAGTGAGATAATAGTGAAGCATAGTGGCATGTACCGTTTACGCTATAATATTGCCGTTTTCCCCACAATTACGCCGTGGTCTTGATCATGAGATCCCTCTTGTTCCTGATGCTCAGTTACTGCAGGAAAATATATAGATTGTCACCTGCAGAATTAGAGGAACTAAGAACACAATTGATTCTTTTCTTGAGAAAAAGTTTACACATGAGTCCTTCTCTCCACATGCAACTCCTGTTCTCTTCGCCCGCAAGGCTAATGGCGGTCTGCGCATGTGCACTGACTGACGTCAATTGAATAAATACACCAAAAAGTCGAGTTCCATGTGCCACTTGTTGATGCATTACTTGATATGCTATCTGGTGCTACGTCTATTCAGCTCTTGATCTCGCCTTAGGTTATTACCAACTCCGGATTAATCCACCAGATGTTCCTAAAACATCGTTTAGAACTGTATATGGTTAATTCGAGTGGATAGTTATGCCATTTGGACTCACCAGTGCTCCCTCCTCTTTGTAACGCCTGATGACATCCATACTCAAGCCACACAAGCATACCTTTATACTTGTATACCTGGATGATGTCTTGATTTTTAGCAACTCTCTTGAGGAACATTTGCAACATTTGGACACAGCTCTTATTATGCTCAAGTCTAATGACATTAGACTACGATTACAGAAATGCTGGTTTGCCAAGAATGAACTCGAATACCTGGGACATGTGGTGTCTCAGGCTGGCCTCAGACCCTCGTCTAATAAAATTAAGGCTGTTCAGGATTGGCCCAGGCCTAAGACCGTTCAGAATATCCAACAATATCTTGGTTTCTGCAAGTTTTACCCACGCTGTGTGCGCAGTAGTTATTCCGCTATTGCAGCACCTTTATATGCCCTCACTAGAAAGGATTATATAGTTTATTGGACAGTTGAATGCCAAGCCGCATTTGTAAAACTGAAACAAGCCTTGTGCCAGTCCCCAGTGCTGGCAAGCCCTGTCACCGGCAAAGATGCTGAGTTTGTAGTGGCTACCGACGCGAGCAAATATGCCTTAGGTGCAGTTATGCTCCATGTCAATGCTGATGGCCACTTAAACCCCTGCAGCTATTATGCAAAGACATTGCAGGCTGCACTGACGAAATATCCCACCTATGACAAAGAGCTCTTGGGTGTGGTATGTGCTCTGAAAGAATGGCGCTGCTACTTGGAAGGCAGTCGCCGTGCTACAGTTATAACTGACCATGCCACATCGAGGCATTTGCCCACACAGGAAGGACTAGGCAGACGCCATGCCCTATGGTTACATGAGATTTCACCATTCATGGCAGTCAACCCACAGACTAATGAACCTGATCGCAAAGGAGCTGACAATGAGACTGATGCTCTCTCTCGCCGCCCTGACTTGCATTATTCATTGATTGAATATGAAAACCAGTTGGTCGAAGCTGACCTTGAACAAATGCAGGACTATTTGTCAGCAATGTCCGCCTTGCAGATTGACAGCAAGCTAATAAACAAGATCAAAGCTGCCTACATCACTGATGTTGCCTACAGCCATGGACGCACCCCTAACATTGTGCGACAAGATGAGACTGATGTTCCCTACTACATGGCAGATAAGGTCTGTATACTCAATGATTCTGAATTGAGAAATCTCATCATTGAGGAGTATCATGTTGGTGATGGATACCCCAACCATACCCGCACTCTTGCCAACATACTGCGTGTGTTTTGGTGGCCACGTATGAATACCACAATTACGCATTACTGCAAACACTGTGATACTTGCGTTAGAATCAAAGCGGCTACCACCAAGCCTTATGGTTCTTTGTTTCCCTTGCCAAAGGCAACCAAGCCTTGGGAGATCATCTCTGTGGATTTTATACCCAACTTACCTGAGGTGGATGGCTATGATGCTATCGCTACGTTTGTTGATACATTCACCAAACAGTCACATTTTGTGCAATCAATGTAATATTAAGATTGATGCGACACAGTTGGCCAGATTATATTTGGACAATATTACAGACATCATGGTCTCAGCAGATGTATCATATCTGATAGAGATGCCAGGTTCACTTCAGTGTTCTGGAAATCATTGTTTACAGCTCTGCAAACTAAGCTAAATATTTCCAGCGCTTACCACCCTCGGACGGATGGTCAAACTGAACGCACCCACAGAACTATTGAGCAAATATTACGTGCGTTTGTTCACAAGCAACATAACTCATGGTTAAGTTATTTGGCTCTTGCTGAATTTTCCTACACTAATTCAGTCCATTCAACAACACATTATGCCCCTTTTGAGTCAATTTATGGCATGATGCCACTGACACCACTTGATATGATTGCTACTGCCAACCAAGATGCACGCAGCACAGTTGCAAATGTTCAGGGTATTCACATGTCGATTACTGAGCAATTGAAGCTTGCTGATGAATATCAAAAGGTCTATGCCGACCGCAAAACCAGTTGAGTTCGCAGAAGGCGACAAAGTCTAGCCCTCGACGGAGCACTTGCTTATACGCAACCAGCCGACACGCAAGTTCCGACATCGCTACATCGGCCCGTACCCGGTCACGGCCAAGATCTCCAGCCAGGCATATCGTCTGCGCCTGCCGCCAACGTTCGACTGCCACAATGTGTTTCACATCAGTCGACTTCGCCGGTGCGTCAACCCAGACGTACAGCCCGATACAATTCCGTCCAGTGTGGAGCCCCCCGTCGACGAGTTCATCGTTGAACGCGTGCTCGACTTTTATATCGAGCGCTGCGAGGATCTGTTCAAGCGGGGACTCTGCCTCGTCTTTCTGGTGCGTTGGCTGAACTACGACTCAAGTCACGACAGTTGGGAGCCATATAGCGCGCTGCGACGTGACTGTCGAGGCGCTACACGACTTCGTGAGGGTGAGCCGACATCTGCAAGACACGCTACGCTCAAAGGAATACGCCAATCTGCGAGCGCGTCACCCGTGGCGTTTTCCAGAGTCCATCCCGGAGCGTTGACACCTACTGATGTTGTTGCTGTTGCTATATCACGCTTCCACTGCCAACCGAGATCTGCGCCAGGTAGGCCTTCGGCGACGCGAACAAACACTTTCCAGTTCGTCATTTTTCAGAGGGGTGGGAATGTTACGCCTAGCGACTACCCTAGTACCACCACAAACATGCGACGCCGAGATTATGGCCAAGTTATCATGCTGTTGTACTGATACTTCAGCATGCGTGTTATTACTCGTACGGCCACAACCAGACGCCGGTAATACTCCTTGTAACATACAATACGCGCTACAACTCCTTAATCATCAGGATACTAGCTGCCTATCCGCGGTACCGAGCCGGACCGCTTCATGATAGATATGTAATGCCACCGGCATATTGTAACATATTACATTCAGCAACCAACTCAATTCGCCTGACACTACGAGTAGAGCCTTCTTCATTAAGTACTGCCACGAGTACTTACAGGCGCGACCTTGCTTGATCTTCCCGCTCGCCGTCGAGACTGTCTTACGCAATTGCTCTATTCTGTCAGTTGCGCGGGTGCCACCGATGAAATTGTGGTGGTGGGCGGTCAGGTGCATGGTGAGAGTGTAGACTGGGCGGTGTTCGGCCCAGAGGGGGAGGGATGTTGGGGGGTCTTTTGAGCCTTCATACGCATGCCCGTCGCTTTGCGTCGGAGCTGGTTGTTGCCGGGGTTGCCGTCGAGTTCTTCCGCCTCCCGGACCGTTTGGGTGAAGGAGTGTATGAGTAGTTCCGAGGGATCGAGCTCGCACTCCGTGAGGTAGATGACGATGGTGCGGAGGCAAACCGCCCGCAGTAGTGCGACGGGGGAGGTGAGGGCCACTGCCGGGCATAGGGTGTCCGCGAATTCATCGTCTTCTTTGCCGAGGGAGATGGTGCAGAAATTGCCGTCTCCCATGCGCAGCAGTTTCAGCTCGGTGTTGTATTGCTGCATCTCGACGCCCGCAGCCATCATGGTGTCCGTCAGCCACTGGGCGTGCTGCAGCTCCGGGGCTGTGTTGATACGCTGGCTGTGTTGATATGGTGGCTGCGATGGCCTCTGCAAGCTGCTCGACCGTCGGCAGCTCCGGATTGGCTAGGGGGCCGGTGCATATCGCTCGGGCCGTGAGTGCGCATCGGAAGAACTGCTTGGACAGTGCTAGGAGCATCACTCCCTGGTGTTGGGTGAAGGGTGGGTCCTTGCGTTCTTCACTGTGTTCGACGGTGACCTGGATCACCGCTCGGCCATGCGTCAAGTCGCCAAACGGCAGCGCCAATACGGCGTCGCAGCACACATCATGTATAGTAGGCGCGCCGCTTCGGGATCAAGGAGTTCGAGTTTCACCGAGTCTAATCGGCCGGGCGGCGGACCTTCCACACCTCGCGGATCTCAAGGAGGGCTAATAGGGTGCGGGTTGGGGGGCAGATAACGGCGTCGTATGCGTCTGGGTCGGCCTCGTACTCGGCTCTGGCCCTCACGCCGGCCCGTGCCAGATTGTTTGTTGGCGTTGCCGCCGGTTGGTCTACCGCCGCTTCGCCAGGTTGGGGTTGGTCCTACGCCGGGAGGAGGCCCTCCGCCAAGTGCTGCCACATGTCGGCCTATGTAAGGCCCTTTAACAAGGGGGAGCGGAGCCGCAACTGGTGTATCGGGCGCTCGATGTCGTCGAGGTGCGGCGCTTCGAGCACGCGGGTGGAGCAGCAGCGACGGCCCTCGAGGATCGCTGTGCCCTACCGTGTCCATTGGGTCTGCAGAACGCTAGCGGCCGTTTCTCGGCGGGCCAGTCGCAAGATGACGGACCCAGTGGTAGTGGGGAGCCTGCTGCCACTCGATCCGGTTGGGTCAGCCGTGGCGGGTTTGGGGGGGCAGCGAGTCACCACCCGGAAGTCTGCTGGTAGGATTTGGACTCCGAAGTTTGGGCTGAGGCTGCGGATCAAGTTCGTCACAGTACGGCCGCGCGACTCTTCGTCCATCGCTTGATGTTGGGCCACCAGGTCGCCGAACAATAAGGCCATGTGGGCGGCATCGTCCGTGCCGGCGGGGAGGCTGGTTAGGAGCAGGTGGGATGGGCGTTGCAATATGCGTATGTGGCGGCGGGTTGCTCGTGGGAGTTGGGTGCACGCGATTTTTTTGCAGTTGCGACCGTGCGGATCGTTGGCTGTTGTAATCTGCCGCCCCACAGCGCGGCCACAAAGTGCCGGCCCCGGCGTCTTGTTGCTCATCAGATCTGTCGGTGTCCATGGTGGCTGTAGTGGTGTCCTCCTAAAGGGTCTACTCGTCACGCCGCTGTGGGCGCATGCCGGCAGTTGGCCTTGTTGTGGGTCGTCCGGTTGTCGGACGGTCCACCGTTTCACAAGAGGATCACCCTACAAGTACCAGTCGCCGCCGCCCCCCAGTACATCGTGCAGTATATCAGGCAGCCCCGGCGCATCGCGTGCGGCGGGAGCGTCGCCCGCGGCAACACCGTCCACCGGCAGTGCACCCGACGCCACCCAGCCAAGGCCGAGCCCGCCCGCGACTGCCGCCCCGCCGGCTCCCACGTACGCCCAGGCGGTGAGCCGGTCGTCGAGTCCCGAGTCCGCGACGGGCGCGGCAGGTACGACCGGCGCGCGCGCTGCCTCGCCTGTGTCGTCGCCTCGCCGCAGTACTTTCAGCAGTATTTCGGGGCCCGGCGCGTCACAGCGCGATCACGATGGCTCCCCGACCGGCCAGGAAGTCTCCGAGCGGCCCCAGCCGCGGCCGCGCGGCGGCAACCGCGGCATAGCGCTCACCGGCCTCGATGCTCTCGCCCGCCTGCATTCCAGGCTACACGACAGCGGGCCGGCGCGGCGGGGCGTAGCACCGGCAGCGGCTTGGACAGTCGCCGACGCGCTTTCAGTCGCTGGCGTCGCCGCGGGCGCCGCGTGGGCGCCGAGGATTGACGCCGCAGCCAGGTCGCTCTAGCCCGCCCGCGTCAGGCACCACCCGGCCGATGTGTTGGCTTTCACCGAGGTCGCCGCCGCGTGGCTAGCCAAGGCGCGCGCCGTGTTGGCCGAGCGGCACCGCCGTCGGGGGGCGCGCCGCGCCGGTGGAGCTGGACAATCGTCGGTGCTGCCGTCGCCCGCACTGCCGTCCGTCGCTGCGTTCCGGGGCGTCGCAGCGCCCCCGGTTGTTGCCCCCACGCCGCCAGAGGTGGGTGCACCGGCCGGCCACCCCGGTAGCCAGGCCTCACGGGCTCGGTATCCGCCCCCCCCTACTCGCCCATCTCCAGCCGGCGACGGGGTGGGGTGGAGCGCGGTGGACCACCTCTCCGACGTGGACATGGTGCACATGCCGGCGGAGATGTCCATGGAGACGGCGGTGCCGATTGACTTTCAAGAAGCGTGGGCAGAGGCACAACGCTGCGTGAATGAGCGGGTGGTGGCAGCGATGGAGGCCAATGACCCCGTGGTGTTGGATAGGGCGCTTAAGTGGAAGTACCTGTTGCCACAATTGTTGCTTAGGGCCCCGAGCCGAGGCGGACGGCGGCGGCTACAAGCCTTGGCGTGGCGCTTCCGCGCTTTCGCGGAGAGGCGCATGACCGAACTCGTGCGCTCATGGGACGACGCGCGCACTGAGGCGTTCTACGCCGGACATGCCCGCCAGCGTCGGACGGACGCCGATCTCTTTGCGGCGCTGCTCGTGGGCACCGCGGACACCGTTGTGGCGTTGGTGGAGGACGGAGAGCTCTCCCGAGCGGCGGGCCGACTATCTTCTAAGGGTATGGGCGACTTGTCCGATCCTGCTATCCTCGCCCAGCTGCGCGACAAGCACCCGTCCCGTAGCCACCCGATCCCAGACGCCGCGAATGACATTCCGGTGGACGAGGCCGCCCTGACGGTGGACATGCGCGTGCCGTACCAGCAACTCAAGCAGCACGTGGCGGCGGGGCCCTCAGGCATGCGCAACGAGTATCTCCGCTGCTTAGTGGGCGAATACGCCCCGGCGTCCGGGCCCGCGGATGTCCGCGCCATGTCGGAGGTTGCCTCCATGTACCTCCAAGGTCGCCTGCCCGGGTGGTTCAACCGGCTCTTCGCCTCTGCTAGGCTCGTGGCACCCGTCAAGAAGCTAGGCGAGGGGAGGGCCCCGGACGTGCGGCCTGTGGCAGTCGGGGAGGCGGAGCGGCGCGCAGCGGAGCGGGCAGTGGTTGACAACATGAAGGAGGCATACGTGTCGGTGCTCGCTCCATCTCAGCTCGGCGTTGGCATTCCCGCGGGCGACTCTGTGCTCATCCACGGCGTCCGGCTCATCGCCGAGAAGCTTGGCCCACGTGCCGTCATCGTCCACACAGACCTTCGCAACGCTTACAACGAAGCATGGCGCCGCACCATCATCCAGCGCCACATCGATTGCTCTCCACTACACCCTGTCATCCCTGCGCTCCTAGCCTCCCTCTCCACGGACTCGTATCTGGTCGTGGACGACCGGTCCGCCCCTCTGCGGTCGGAGGACGGCGTGCAACATGGCGCACCTTTGGCCACGACTTCCTTTTGCGTCGCGATTCACCCCGAGGTGCAGCAGTGCGATACCACGTTGGAGGTCAATGACGGGGCGGCGCGCTTCAACGCCGACGATGGAATTTTGGTGGGCCTTCCGGAGCACGTTTGGCCGGCTCTTCACGCCTTCCGCACGTCCATCAAGGCGTCCGTGGGGCTTGAGGTGCGCTTCGACAAGATGCAGGCGTACAGCGCAGACATGGAGGCGGCGCGGCGTGAGGCTCCGGCCGACATCGAGTGGCCAGAGCTAGATGGCCATCACGGCATCGCGGTCCTGAACGTGCCGCTCGGATCGCCAGAGTATGTGCAGGCGTACATGCGCGGCAAGGCGGAGGAGCTACGAGAGGAGGTGGACGCTAGCCTGAGCAAGCTTCTGTCTGCCAAGCCCAGCCGTCGGTACACCCACGCCTTGCATCACCACGCATGGGCCCTGCTCAAGCATTGCATGCAACACAAGTTGGGGTATTGGCTCCGCAATTGTCTTCCGTCCGAGGTGGAGGCCTTTGCGGAGGCGATGGATGCCACCATCCTCGCGGCGGTCGAACGGGTGCTAGGGGTCTCTTTTGATCCCTCCACGTACGGCACCGACACCAATCCGGTGGTCACCGATTTCTTGGCGGAGCTTTTGCACGACCCGACCCCATGGCAGCGGAGGTGGCTACCTTGAGCGAGGATGCAGTGGCCAGGGCGCGCAGCAGGCTTCACCTCCCCACTCGATTGAAGGGAGCTGGCATCCGCCGCATGGCTACCGTTCGTGATGCCGCCTTCATCGGCTGCATGAACGCCATCCTCCCAAGGTTCCTGACTAGGAACTCCGGCACCAACACCCCCACCCCTGGTTTCTTCGACCCACAGCTCGGGTCCGTACTTGGCCGAGGCAGCTTCAACGCAAATTCTTCCGCCCGCCAGTATGACCACTTCCTCAACAATGCTCATGGGTCGGACAGCTACGCCGCGGAGATGCGCGAGGCGTGGGGCCGCCTCCAAGCGGCTACTGCTGGCCATCTCGGCGACGCAGATGCACGCCAAATGGAGCGGGAAGTGGAGGCTGCGTCGGGCTCGCAAAAGGAGCTGACGGCATTTCTAGACCAGGCCAACAACTCTCGGCTTCGAAATGAGGTGTGCGCTCTCCCTGCCACATGTAGGGAACGGATCTTGTTCAACCAGCTCGACGCGGCGTCAGGCATGTGGACAGTGGCCATCCCCACCGCGCGGACAGCCATGACTCCGCATGAGCTGCGGGAGGTCGCTGCCGGGTACTTCTTTCTGCCTAGCCCGTGCTTGGCCCCGGTGGTTGGGTGCCAGATTATTCTGCCCTCGACGGAGCACAACCCCGTCATTGTTGATCTATACGGCGACGCGCTCATGAACCTCCCGGCGCCTGGAGACGCTCACTGGCGTGTACAGCACGACGCTATCGCAGATGCCTTCCGCGATCACTGTGTTCACGACCTAGGTATCGCGGTACGGCGGGAGGTGGATGACTTGTTCCAGCAGGCAGCGCCTCTCGGCAATACCGTACCCCGGGATGAACTCAAGGACCTAGTGCCGGACGCAGAGCTCTCCCTCCCGGCGTTCAACGTCGTGACCGGGAGCTATGATCCCCGGAGCTTGAAGTCCACGCTGTTGGAGTTCAAGACTATGCGGTACGGGGTCAAGTACACTTCAGTGCCCCGGGCCACAGCTGTGGATCGGTTTGAGCGCTCCCTGTTGGGCGACATACAACGGGGGTTGGCTGCGCGGGACGCGGCGTGGCACAACACGGAGCCCGGACAGAAGGGTCCTCTTCGAGACATCCTGGATATGTCGGAGTACACGGGCATGGTCTTCGGCACAGTGGGTGAGGTGAGCAAGGGGGTGCACCGCACAGTGCGTGGTATCGCACGCTTGGCTGCGGACCGGGGTGCCCTCTCATCGCGGGGCACTCGGTGCATCACCCGGGCTCACCAGGAGGCCTTGCTCGCAAGAGATTTCCTCGGGGTCCTGAGCTTGGTGGCCGCTCGAGAGCGTGCTCGCTGCCTCATCAGACGGCGCAGATTCGTCTCCCATCCCGTTGCTGAAGCTGCACAGCACGTCCGAGGATCACCTACACACACACGTGCTCGCGTGGCCCGGACTCTGAACCGTGTGCGCATCACTCATCCATCCCGCCTTATGCGGGATGCGGGCCGCTTTTAGGCGGCTTGCTGTGTTGATTTTCTAATTCTGGGGAACTGCCCTTTTTGTAATTCACACCAGTACCAGTAGGCGCGCCGGCTCGCCCGGATTCAGTACATTAGCAGTATTTCGCCCGGCGTTCAGGGCCAGCGGGAAAGTGAGAAGTACTGATGTGCGTAGCCATATTGCAGCAGCGCCTCCTTCAATTCCGCGGGGACGTGTTCCGATGCTAGTAGGGCATCGACGGTTACCCGCATCCCGGGATGGTGAATATCGTACTCGGAGTCCAATTTCCCGGGTTGCTGTACTTCAAACCATATATATTGCCCACTCCTACGATCAGTAGCTGCATGTCATCCCCCCTTGTACCTAACTCAACATAGTGCCTATGGGTGTCGATACTACACGCCTTAAAGCGCCGTCGGCAAACATTCGCATTGTGAATAAGCCGAGCCATGTCCTCGTGCGACACGGAAGAGGACGGTGAAATGTCAATATCACACAACCCCGGCGTAGCCGGACCCGCCCGGGGTCAGATCCGAACCGCGACAGTCGCATGCCCACTCATCGCACCCTCATGCCGCTAGTGTGGTCGCAGCGAGAAGTGTGGCTCAAGCGCAATACTCGCTCCGCCCCACCTCGTGCGGGTATAGGAATCGACCTCCAAGTGCTCCTCCGGTGTCTTGGCGCAAATGCAGAGGACCGCCACCGGCCGGGGGACCGTCCGCCCGTGCTCGTCCCTTGCCACAATCTGTAGACTGCGGGACTTGTGGTTCCCGCAGTGCGGCGCATTACCAGTTGCCGGCGCGTGAGGGTAACGAGAACGCTTGCTAGCCTTCTGCTGTGCGCCGCAAGGAGCTGGCAGCATGCGCCGTTGCGGCCCGAAACACGCACCAAAAGGTTGCCGTAGAGCGCCCACACATAGCGTGTATGGTCGGATGAGTTCGGCGCTATTTGTTGCTCTCGGCCGCGAGGTGGCGTGCCGGCATAGTCGGCTCGGCGTTGCCGCCGTCCTTGTTGCCCACAAATAGATCCTTGTGCACTTCGGCAACGCTCATCAGGCGGCGCGACCAATCCATCGTGGAGTGTTCTTCCTTTCTCACACAATGCAGCTCGGCCACAAACGCTGCCGGGGTTCTAAGGTGAGCGTGCCCCTCAGCCCTTTCCGGGCGGCTTGGGCTGGAAGCCATGATACAGCCGGGCCGGTGTGATGGGCAGTGTAAGAGCGGTAGAGACGAGACGGGAGTCCTGTCGGTGTATGAGCGATTAAAAACGCCGGAACTGAGCCGGATCTTGCAGACGTCCTAACTATTTGTAACGGGATAGCCGATGAGGTTCCTAGACCCTGGGGGCCCACTACACCGTGACCTAGTGTCGCATGATCTTCCTCCTCCGTCGCTACTGCGGTTTGTTGCCCGTTGGAGGGCAACGCTTCTCCAAGTGGTACAGCTGTCGCAACAGCTGTCGGTAGGCGCTGAATAAGCACTTCAAGTGTTCGTAGCGCCGCATGTTTCAGCGGAGAGCGCGCGATGCACGCGGCCATGCCGCCCTTCAAAAAACATAATTTCGCCGCCGTTGTCGCCACATCTCCGAAGTCGGCGACGAAGCAGACCATCGAGAGGAGGGGGGTGGGGTGGGGGGGCTATCACTCACATGCTCCGTCACGTCTTGCACGCCCTTCACCAGAGGCGCCACCTCGCACGCCAGCTCCAAGCGCAAGCGCCTATCCCCGTCGCTGCCGCCATTGCTGTTGCGCGGGAGCCCCGTTGTGGTCGTTCTGGATGGCGCGCAGCTCCGCCAGCGCCGGCTGTTGCGCCTTCAGCACCTCCGCCACCGACTCCGCGACCTATCGAGGGCGGCCGTCCGCCCCGCTCGCGGGTGGCGGTAAGCTGGCGGAGGAACGACAGATGAGAGACGGACAGACCAGTGTCATTTCAGAGCCTCAGCGGAATGAAAATCTACCTGGCCGGTCCATAATTAGCGCTACTACGGGCGTCGTCCGCCTAGTGGAGATTTGCGAATGGTGTGTACATTGAGCAGGACATATATATGAAGCGGTAAGTACCAATTAGATTTCCGTCTAGCGGACCCCGATTTTTGTCAGCCGATAATATGGGCATATTTGCGGCCGGCCGCAAATCTTCAGCCGCAAATATTGGCGATTTACAGCTGCTACGGTTCGGTCTGATAGCAGCACGGTCGGGTGTTTAGGGACTACGTACTACGGCTCGTAGTCACAACGAATGTCACACGAATTTCACTAGACATGCATGAGGCATCATGGCACGTGTCTCAATGTATGTGCCTGCTATGGAAATGCTTTCCCAACACTTACGCCAGCTTGAGCATGATCCGCCAGAGCTACTACCATTAGCTGGCTTAGATCATTTAAACTACAAGTATCTTGCCAGCAACCTGGCCTGGTTCAACCCTGTACCGATCTTGGGAACACAATCCATCCGATGCCGATGTGATCCGATGAAGACAGATGCCGCGCTGTCGAAATGTCGGATACCTCCGTGGTAATCGGTCAGGTGCTGGACAATAAAGACGTGACAATAAAATGCCAAATGACACGCGCAAACCCCACCCTTTAATGATAAATATATCATATGAAAATATTGTAACGTAAAATACACGTATTCATATAAAATATATACCCCCACCCGTCGTCTGTGGTACAGTATATGGTATCAACCTATATTAGAGCACTGCCCATTTCTCCGTGAGTATATTCCACATTCTAGTACCCCGTACACCCGATGTTGCAAAAGACTCCCATGCTTTGACAAAGCAAAACGGTAGCTGTTGCCACCCCGCAGAATGACAGCACCCGCCAGGCGCATCTTGTACGGCAGAGAACGACGGCAGCTTACAGTACGTCCGTCAAAGGAGCGCTGCCCTGGCAGCCTGCCTCCCCAGGGCAGTGGTAAATGCTGTAGTTGCAGGGACATGTTGTAATGGATTACAGTCCTATAGAGCGCGCCGCCGCTATACTTTGAGTTCTTTCACAGACTTGGTCAGCTCGACAAGGTCCACAGCCTGCCGCTTGGCGCCCCCAAAGTGCGCCGACCACGGGAAGCGGGACGCGCAGGCGGCCATGAACTTGGCGGCCGCTGCCTCATCAGCCAAGGTGGTGGCCAGGAGGCCATGGCAGTGGACGCAGTCCTGGTGCGTCGCCGAGGGCGGGATCTGTGCCACAGGGAGCGGGCAGCCAGGGGATGGGGGTGTCTCAGTACATGGCTCAGCGCCGCACTCAATAACATACAAATACATCCACAGATACGAGTGCATACGGGTGCTGACACTTTGTCCGGATATGACCTTTGACAGGGAGCGCAGCTTCGCATTCACAGTGTTCCTACTATTACCCGCGGGCACCCGTGTACGTACATATACTTGTGCGCATAGCTTACTCGCATGTACAGCACAGGCATAGCAGTAGTCATTTCTAAACTACCACAACACGAGACCCGGGGCGAAAAAAATGATACCCATCATGGAGTGGCGCATGCCGCTGATCTACAATGGGAACAGTACCACCAAGACGCACCGGATCACGTCGAATAGTTTGCAAGCTGAGCAAGACACAGATATACGTACACATCCATACGGACTGACGCTGTGCACGTGTGTGTTCATGAACTCCCATAGAGCACTGGCAGGGCTCTCCGAGGCAGTGGCGGCAGCATGGGGTCGCCGTACCGGCTGCTCCGCCAGGAGCTTGACGGCCTTGGCCTTGCCGCTGGGCGCGACCATGGCGCTCATCTCCGCCGCGGCCGCGCGCGTCGGCATCGACTCGCTGCGCTCCGCCGCCTCGACCCAGCCCGCCACGTAGGCGGCCAGCTCCTGGCCGCCCAGCAGCTCCTGCACCTCCTCGCCGATGACCGCGTGGACCACCGGGGACGGCGCGCCCTCGCTCCTGCGCCACGAGGTCCGGCCAACCCAGTCAGTCGGCGGCCGCACTACCGCATCTACGGCACAGGGGACATCACCGCCGCCGCCCGCCGCCATGCAGCACGGAGCGCGAGCGTTACTCAGGCGGGATCCGACAAGACTGGATGGGAGTGTCATCGGAAACGGGGGGGGGGGGGGGGGGGGGCTCACCCCTGGTCGGGAACGCGGGCCACCGCGTCCACCATCCGGACCAGCATGCAGAAGGCGTCGGGGTGCTCGGCGCCGCCGACTTTACGCGCGGCCTTCACCGCCTGCAGCGCCAGCAGCAGCCGCCCCTTGCGCAGGTACACCTCAAACGCCGCCTTGTGGGTCTCCATCTTGTCGGCGGCGTGTTTCTGCGGCCGGGCAACGCGCAGCCTCAGCGAGGGGCTCCAGCGACAGGGACAGCGAGGGGCTCACCCCCCCCCCCCCCCTCTCCGCTTTGAAACGTGTCAGCTCAAAGTGCCGCCGATTTGGGCGGTGCGCGCAGCCCCACTCTGCCCATGTCGGCACTACGACCATTGGGAGCACAGCGCGCCGTCCGCCATTCTATCTTACGAATCCCCAAAATGGTCCGCCTCAGTCCCGACATGGTGCCGCAGACACAGGTACGAGTTTTACGGCGCAGCTGCAATACCGCGCCATGCGATCTACGGGTGGCAATCAGAACACTGCGAATAAGAACAGGCCCCAGTGGTAGCTGTCAGGGGTAACATTATCGAACGCTACCATAGCGGGCCTATCGTGAATGTTCCTGAAGCGGGCATGCCACCCAAATTGGAGGCGCATGTCACTGGTTCTCTCCCGCGCGCCGGCAGCCGTATGTGACTGCGGTGTTGGTGCAGGCGTGATGGAGCCCGGCTGTCCGCAGAATGCATGACCACCGACCAATGGTTCCGGACACAGCTTCTAGCCAATGCCGAGATATAACACGCTCACCCAAGCTGGGAACGTGTGTCACTGTGGGGTCGCATGGAGGTGGAATGACGGGGTTGAGGGGAAGAGGGGGGGGGGGGCGAGGGAGAGCGGCGGCGTCAGCGCCCCCCTGCACGGAGCGCACCTTGAGCTCCACCACCAGCTTGGTGGCCTCGCCCAGCGGGTCCTTTGTCGCCGCGAGCTCCTTGCCCGCAGGGTCGGGGTCCTTCTCCTTCACAGCGGCGCCCTTCTTGCCCTTCTCCGCCTTCTCCTTGGCCGCCGCCGCCGCGGCCGCCGCCGCCTCCTCCTCCTCCGCCTTGCGCCGGCGCGCCTCCTCCTTCCGCTTCTTCGCTTTGTACCTCTTGCGCTCCGCGGGGTCCATCGCAGCCATCAGCGCCTCCTCGTCCTGTGCGTCCTTCACCGAGGTGTCGGGCCTGTCGTGCAGCGCAAGGTAGACCGCCACCGCGCCGATGGCCGCCTTGGAGTAGAAGACGTTGGACATGATGCGGTCCTCCAGGGCCAGCAGGTTGACGTAAGCGCGCAGCGTCATCTTCCGCACGCAGTAGCTGCGCATCGATGGGCCACCGGCCAGTCAGCAGCTGCAAGGCACCGGCCCCCTTGGCGGGTCGAGTTGTAGCTTGCCAAACTGTGACACTGTCGCACAGCAGACTTCATGTCAGGCAGGGGGGGGCACCTGTGGAAGTCGAACTGGTCCTCGATGAAGTCCGCAAAGTGGTTCACCACCGCCAGGAAGTTCTTCAGCGCCTTGCCGTGGCTCTTGGCCTTCACGTGCGCCCGGGCGCACTCCACCTCGTACCACATGCACTGCATGTCGAACAAGCTGTTGACCTGCATGGCACAGGGGGGGGGGGGGCAAGGCAAGGAGAGAAGAGTCAGCGGTGAATCGACGCCATGCCGCAATGGGCTGGCGCTGACATACATATTCCTACTCAGGTGAGTGGCGAGGCGACATTTATTCTTATCATTTCAGCCGCAAGCGTATGGATATGTATGTGCATGCAGTGTATGTAAATGTATATTTTGTATTCAGCTGTCCTGTTCATTAGCGGGCGTAGCTTTCCACTGTCATCAAGTATATTTAAAGGGGCCCAACAGAGTGCTGAGTACACGTGGAGCAAGAAACTGTATCCTGCTTGTGTACACCCGGTGCTTTGCCGGCCGCAAGGAGGGGAGGGGGGCGGGGGGGGGGGGGGGGAGGGGGGGGGGGGGGGGGGGGGGGGTGCACCTGGTCATTGTCCTTGGTGAACAGCGCGGCCGTCTTCTCCGCCGCCTCAATCTGGCCGGCCCGGAAGAGCGCCTTGGCGCAGGTGCTGTTGAGGTAGCGGTCGGCGAGGTCCATCTTGCGCGCCGCCTCCGCGGCGGCGGCGGCGCCGTCCACGTCGCCCGCGTGCTTCAAGATCTGACAAACAAATGGGGGGAGAGAGAGAGGAGGAGGGGGGGGGGAGGGGGGGAGGGGGGGGGGGGGGGAAGGGTCGTCAGGGGGCGGCACAGGACAGCGCCGGATGCCGTTCACGGTAAGCTATTGTGTATTGTGGACGGCCATTGTCTATCGTGGCGCTGGCTGCAAAAAGCCTCTCCCCAGAGGCATACGGCACACATTGTAGTCGTACCTTTCGTCCGGATTCAGGCAATGAACATCCAGGGGATGAAAGGCGCACATAATTTGACCTTCAAACCTTCAAGGGGGCGAGACAACCAGAGAGGTGGGGAGTGAGGAGGGGGGCACCTTGGAGCGCACAGAGTGGCCCTCGATCAGCGTTGGCGCAGCCTCCACGACCTTCTCAGCGTACGCCAGCGCCCTGCAGGCGAGGCCGGCGGCAGGTCAGACGGCACATCAGCAGGGTCGCGTGCGCTGGGGAGGCGGGGCACGGACAGGCAGTCGCGACGTGCTCCTGGAGGGGGGGGGGGGGGGGGGGGGCATTGTTCGGCGGGCGGGCGGAGGGCGGCGCGTACTGCTCGGTGTTTCGTAACCGGTCATGGTGCTGCGCCAGGTACATCCACACCCACACCTGCGCACGTCCGGCAAGGTTAGGGCGCCAGCAGGAGAAGAGGAGGGGGGGGGGGGGGGGGGGGATAACATGTTGGCAGCAGTGGCTGGCTGGCGGGGGCGCGTGAGAGTAGACAACTGGGGGGCTGAGGGGCGAAGGTGGGGTGCATCCATTACGCCGTGAAGACATCTGCATTTGATTCCCAAGACGACAAAAGAGAGAGAGAGAGAGAGAGGGAGGGAGGGAGGGAGAGGGGGAGGGGGAGGTGAGAGGGAGAGGGGGAGCGGGGAGAGTGGGAGGGGAGAGGGAGGGAGACAGTGAGAAGGGGAGGAAGGGGGAGGAGGGCTTATATGTCGGCAGCCGAGAAGACACACAGAGAACGCTGCGGCCGATTGCGCATGTGGCTGCAGCCAGGGAGGATGGACAGCTGGGGATAGGAGGAGGAGGAGGACTCCGTCGAGACCGTTGCATTGGAATCCCCGGTCGGCATCGTCCGGTGAGAGTTGGCAGCTGCAGATGGAAGGCGGGCGTTGGCACTTAACAAGGCAATGGACTCCCTAGGCGCAGCGACACCTGGGTGACGGCGGACATCGGGGGATGGAGAGGTGTATGTGTGTGTGTGTGTGTGTGTGTGTGTGTGTGTGTGTGAGCGAGAGAGAGAGAGAGAGGGAGGCAGTGGGAGAGAGAGAGAGAGCAGGGAGGGAGGGGGTCGGACGCCAACATACGGGTAGCTCTACTCGGCTCCCTGGAAGGTGCGGCATATGCCCAACCACACCTGGGAGGGAGGGGACAGACGCCTCTGCAAAGAGGACTGACTGTGCCTTCAGTCCGTGGACAATACAAGGCATACCCCCCCCCCCCCCCCCCCCCCCCCCCCCCACCCACCCACCCCCTCCCCCGGCCGGTCCAACTGCGCACACGGCCGGCAGAAGGGCCGCGGCGCGTACCTGCGGGGTCTGGCCGTCCTCGCTGGGCTTGGCGCCCTCCAGCCCCGGCACCGCCTGCCCAGCGCCCAGCGCCGCGTCGAGCTCCTCAAACAGCGCCTGCAGCGCGGCCACCTTGGGCGCGGATGCGTACAGGCCCTTGAGGTCGGTGAAGAGCGAGGGGATGCCCTTCACCAGGAACTTCTTCACGTACTCCGCCGCCGCCTCCCGGAAGCTGTCACCCTCCTGCGCACCGACGCAAGCGTCAGCCGCACCACACCGGAGCGTCCGCCGCCAGCGAGGACCGGAGCCCCCCAGCGCCGCCTGGGAACCCCCCCACCCCTTGCCCCTACCCGGACCATTTACTCGGGTTCACCACAAGTCCAAATCATATTGAACTGCGTTGCAACATTGAGTCGGGATCTCAGTGGTGTTATTGTTCTAGCGAGCCTGAAGCACGTCCCTAGTCGACCGCAATGAGAGAGCAGGCGGGGCGTGCAGTGACCGCTGCTGTGTTTGCGTTGGCGGAATCTGGGGTGTTAGAGCCTCCAATCCCAACCCAGGGATGAGGAGGGGGGGGGGGCGCAGCGGGAAGGGGGCGCACAGGAGGCCCCGAGGTGGGGGGGCGGGGGGGGAAGGAGAGTGATGTCGACCAAACCAAACCATGCGCAGAACCGAGCTGGGCATCCTACGCGCCGGCATCCGCACAGGCACCCCGACCAGCGGCACCCCGCGGCGGAAAGCAGCTACGCAGCCATGGTGTCACCAATCCACAGTTTGACCGACGTAAACAAGAGTGGGAAGACCCCCCCCCCCCTCCCCCACACACACACACACACTTAATGTGTACGCACACACCTCCACCTTTGCCGGCCCTTTCCCTCTGCCCCTTCCTCGCCGGAGCACTCCCACCAATGCGAGCAGGCGCCCCAACACAAACAGGGGCTGCCGTGTGACTGCGGCTCGGCGCCTGGCGGAGCGGCGAGTTGCGGGGAGGAGGAGAGACCACCGGGACAGGCGCCCCGAGGCGGCTGCGGCAGCTGTGTCTGGTGCAGCCGTCAGAGGTGTGTGTGTTTTTGGGGGGGGGGGGGGGGGGGAGGGGCTCGCCTTGAAGTCCAGGGGCATGCGCTTGCAGGCCAGGCTGGCGGGGTACGCGGCCTGCATGTCCGCGTACATCGCCGACAGCTCCTCGCGCTGCGCGTCCGTCCAGCCGCCAGCCCCGCGCACCAGGCCCGCCGCCGCCTGCAGCTGCTCGTGGTACTTGGTGTTGTCCGGGTTGGTCTTCACCAGCTCCCTGAGCCCCACAGCCCGGGGCACAAGCAGGTAAGCAGGCAGGCAGGCGGGCGCCAGGCAGCCTCGGGGGCCTCCCCGCCAACCCACATGTGGACACTGCAGGGGGTTGGTTGCTGCGAAGCCTGCTGTTATGCAAGGCATCCCCGCGGGCTCTGCGGTGGAGGGTTGTTGCCAGTGAGGGGTGCGGTCTCTGGGCTAATCTGTTGCATGCTGAAAAACAGCTGCGGCGCTGCTCAGGAGCCAGCGCTGCCGCTGCGGCCGTCATGGCCACCACTGCCGCTCTTATCTGCCGAGCATGTCCATGGGGAGGGGGGGGGGTCCCCCGCACCTCCAGGCCTCGCGCGCCTCCTCCGTGCGCCCCATCTGCAGGAGCAGCGCGGCGCGCTGCTCCTTCATGCCCAGCCGGTCCTTGATCTTGTTGCCCGCGGCCGCGGTGTCCAGCACCGCCAGCGCCTCCGCCAGCTTGCCCGCCTCCGCCAGGATGGTTGCCTGCAGGTGCGCAGAGAAAAGAGATGCAGAGTCAAGGGCAGCTGCCGGCCATCGCCGCAACGGCATCCTCCCCATCCCCCCCCCCCCCCCCCCCCGCCGCCTTACACATGCCTCCTGCCACTGCTGCCGCCTTCGCTCAAGCTGCCCCTCATGCTGGCCACAAAGTGACACATCTGCTGCACCAGCCAGGAGCGGGACGCTGCTGGGGGATGCTGGGAGGGGGGGCGGGGGGGGGGGGGGGGGGGGCACCTTGTACAGCAGCATCTCACTGTGCTCGTACGCCTCCGACGCCGGCACCTCCTCAATCGTGCCCTGCGCGCCGGCATGCTTCAGCGCCCCGGCAGCCACCAGCGGGCCATCCACGCATGTGCGGATGCCTGAGGGAGTCGGAGGAGGATGGAGGAGAAGGGGGGGGGGGGGGGGGGGGAGGGCGCACCTCGTAGGCCTCGATGACCTGCACCGCCATATCGTGGCTCTTGTTGAGGTGGTGCGCGATGGCAAAGCTGATCCAGTTGTTGCGGTTGTTGGGCTTGAGCTGCAGCAGCTTCTGCCGGGTGTCCACAAAGCCGCCCGCGTCGCGCATCTGCACCTGCAGCAGCGCAAGGTCGCGCAGGATCTGCGTGTTGTCCTTGTCCATGCGCAGCGCATTGATGTAGCACTTGATGGCCTCCGCGTAGTTGCGGTCCGAGCGGTACAGCAGGCCGTAGACGTGCCAGCAGACGTGGCTGCGCAGGTTGGCCTTCAGCCCGCGGCGCACCAGCTCGTACGCCTCCTCTTTGCGCTCCATGCAGTTGAGCGTCAGCCCCTTCATGGACAGCGTCTCGCCGTGCTCGGGCGCCTTTTTCAGGATGGCGTCCGCCGCTTTCAGCCCCTTCTTGTACTGCTTGGTCTCGTAGAACTTGACAACCTGCCGAAAGAGGTTGGACTCCTTGTTGGGCAGCGTCTGCGAGTCGTCGCCCGCCTTGTTGTTGGCCGCCATCGCGGCGCCTCTGCCGTCCTTCCTACGCGCCGGCATCCGCGCCACCACAGCACCACCCTGTCAGCGCTCCAGCCTGCCCCATGCGCGCTGCAGCCACAGCTACAGCAGGGCCATCAACCTCGCACCCATCTTGCCCCCTTCCCAATGTCAGCACAAGGTTGGGAGTCTGTAGGCACAGCACCTCCCCCCGCCCCCTGCCCCCATTTCCCACAGCATCACAGGGAGTGGGTGGGAGATGGATAAGAAGAACATCCCGGGCACGATTGCGACGGGATTCGGGGTGGGAGGCGGCGGCGATGGGAGTGGGCCCCTAGGTGCAGGCCCGAGGCGAAGGCCTGATGGCATCTGTTGAGTTGGGGCTGGGCGGGAGCGCGCAACGTCGCGGCGAGGCCATCGGATCGGCCTCGATCGCCGCGGCGCCGCCATCGGCAGCGAGCGCATGGCCCCGCTCCTGCCCACACGAACCCACTGCGGGGGGGGGGGGGGGGGGGGGTGGGGCAGCGCGCGCCGGGCGGTGGTCGGTCGGGTCGGGCGCACCTGGGCGGCGGCTAGGAGGAAGTCGGCGGGGAACTTTTGCTTGCTGGGGTGCGATCGGGTGGCGGAGAGGCGCAGGCGCGCGAGGTCGGGGGTGCCGGGCTGGCGGCCACCTTATCTTTGCGTCCCCGAAATTTCGCTGCCGCTGCTCGCGCGCGCGGTGTAGGCGGTGGCGGCGGCGGCGCTGAGCGGAAGCAGGGCCGAGGTCCGAGGGCCGTCGCGCGCGATCGGTAATCTGACTTGGGCATTAAACTACCCCACTTGTCGTAGAACAAAACCCAGTTTTGTCTGTGGTAGGCTGCCCACAATCATTGTAATTGCATGCCCGATATTGAGGCCGCCCGTAAACGCACATATCGCGAGAGTATTCCTAATCCGCCACAGCACCTGCATATTGTCCTTGAATGCCCATAATCCTCGTCGCAGAGGTCGGGCTCGGTGAGGGCTTTAGGTCAATATGCGTATCAAGATGCGTATCGCACCCGGCGGCCGCCGGACGGCGGAGAACGGGCCGGGCGACGACATCATCGCGCGGGTTTTGTTCGGAAAAAAAAAACTCACTTTCTCGCCGCCCTGCGCACCCACTCCTACCCCGCACGCAGTCCAGGGCGAAAGGTCGGCCCCACCGTTCCGACGTACGCTTATAGCTGAGGTCCTCTGGAACGAGGATCTGTGCGATGGAGGTCGGATCGCCCACTGAGTCGGCCACTGACCCGCCCGCCCGCCGGCGGCGGCGGCGCAGCTCCGTTATCGTATGTGGCCGCCCACAGTTCGCCCGAGACTGCCCGACCCTGCTCCGGACAAGCCCCGCCGTTCCTGCGGCACCCCTCGTGCAAATAGCTCTGGAGGTCGCCTCTCTGTTTTCCTCTGCAACTGCGTTCGGCCCTCCAGCACGCGGTGGTCGCACCGCTTGCAGTATAGTACATCGCCCGCTGCGGCTAGTCACCAAGCGCCGGTTCTCACTACCCAAGACCAACCTCCTCCCCCAACACAGCACGCAGTCACGCCTCGCCGTAACTTGCGTTTCGAAGACACGCCTGGACTCGCCACGGATGGCGGGACGGTCCAGGCGTGTCTCCGACCCGTATGTTCGTTGGGTCGTCCTCTAGGTACGCGGCCTTCACTGGAAACCTAGCCCTCTCAAACCCTCTAGAAGCCAGCCGATTAGTTTCGTGATCTTGCGGTACAACATTTATCGTTTATCGTTTGGTTGCTTCCTACCCCCGATAACAAGTAGCTTCGCCACGTCCTACGTCCTCGTCGCTGACACCGTGGTATTTGAGGAAGTCGCGCATCAGGTCGAACTCAGTGGGGACCAGGCGCCGGGCCTTATCCGTCACTGTCTCTGCGGGCGCGGGCTCGTCTGGATCGCCACGCCCAGTGCCATCACGACCACGACTGCGCCCACGACCGCGCCCCCGCCCGCGCCCACGCACTGCTCTACCGCCCGTAAAAGTCGCAATTGCCTCCGCCATGTTGACGGAACGAGGCGGGCCACCCAAAACCGGGTCAAGCCGGTGGCCCAGCTGGAGTACCGACACGAGTGCTATTGTAGGGACAACCGCCTAAACGCGACTACTCGTTGGCCGCCGTACTTTACGCAGTATCGGTGTTCTGTGCCATGTACTAAAGGTCGCCGGCTGACAAGTGGGAAATGAGCCTGCCGACGTGCAATATGGGTAGTCTTTCCCCGACAAGGGGTTTTTTAAGTAGTCGCTAGGTCATTAGTAGGTCCCCCGACAGCCCTGCACGGCCCGCCTCGAGCAGCAGTAGGCTGTTTTTTTTCCGCTCCGGGACGGGACTGGCAACGTGAAACCCTCGCAGCAGCGTTTCTACGACGGCCGTTTGGGCAGCGATCCATTTACGGAAACCCGGCTGGGGTAGGCGACGCTCTGTTTTAGTCAAAAAGCAAATTGCCAAAGCATTCCGCAAGACTATTTGAAGGCCCAACACCGTCTAAAACACTGCCATTAAAAAATTCGGAATTGTCCACGAAAGGTCCGCCCTACCCGTTTTTGCGTCGGCCCATTCGAGTAATGCGAGGTAAGGCAAGCCCCATCCCGCGGAGCCCAAAGCATTTCGGGAGTGCGATACGGGTGTTGCCACAAAAAAGGCAAGGTGAGGGAGGGCCCGACGCCATAACTGGAAACATTTCCCGGTACAAGTAAAATCCGACCAGGGCGCCGTGCGTGAAGGGAGGGAGGGACCCCGCGCCCAAAATATAAAGGCAGATATGCCCTCGGCGGGTGTGGACGCAATATCTTCACTGCTACTAAAATCCCTAAACTCCGGAACTAACTACCCCAAATAATTATGACGGCGACACCGCCCCACCGCGGGCACTCCACCAACATATATTGTGCCAATTGTTGCCGAATGCGAGGAGACACGAGTTAATCGTCAAGATATCGTGACGGTTATCGACGGCGACTACTATGGGCGTCTCCCTCATCATAACGGCGGTCCGCGGTAGGCTCATTTTTTCTCCTCTGGACAAGCGGACTACTATGTACAACTAGCATCAACATACTCTTTCCTTCATGTAGGCTTTTTCCTTCCTCCGTTCACTGCGCTTCAATTTGATTGTCAAATTTTAATTCATGTAGGGCAGATGTGCTTGAACAGTCAAGACATGGGGTGCCAAACCTGCTTAGGGTTTCACATGCCCTATTGTCTTGATCACGATGAGTGTTATGTCCTAAATGATTTTTTTTAATCGTGGAAATGAAGATGAGTTTGTGGGTAAACTACATGTACCAAGACAGTGCAGCCCCGATTGACATCAACCCGCTTTTCATTTTAAGAAATGGTCGCACCACAGATATGACGAGTCTTATGCAGCCATCAGCGATCGCATACTAAAGTAAACCCGTGAGCGATCCCGCGTAGCGTACGTTAGCCGGTTGAAACGCATGTGTGCATACAAGCGACTGCCGCATTACACACCGTATGCTGCGACATGCGATTACTCGTCGGTATAGTTGTAATTAGGCAATGGAACTTATTCTTGGCACCATGCGCTCCTACACAAGTACCCCGTGGGCGGTACTCCTACGTGGCACGGTCGAACCCATGTTTCCATCAACCCCCCCCCCCCCCCCCCCCCCCCCGCCCCCCTCTTCAAAGTCCCAAAAACATATATTTACATGAGCTAGCAGCAGAAGGCGATATCAAGAAATCACCAAAAACAGGACAATCAGAAGGTCCTCTACAGCGACTGTGAGGTGGAAGCATCAACATGAGAAGACGCAGAATGAGCACGAGCCCACGCATCAGGCTTGGCCATCTACACACCGGCAGAGAGAATGCCGCCCAGGGTACCATGCACGCAAGCCGAGACCCGCTGCAATTTCCCCCGCCGTGTGCGCGACAGGTGACGGCGGAACTCAGCAGGTTGGCTGGCGACAAAGTTCCGAAGTGCCTGAACGGATTGTCCACGAAGGAAGCATGAGGTCGGGGCGGAAGGACCGCCAGGGAAGTTGAGCACAGCCAACAGCACCGCGAAGATGTAGACCACCGTCAACGCGGACTTCCCGAGACGGCCGCGGTCCTCAACCACAAAAGGGTAGTACCGGTGAACACCATGCACTGGGGCGGAAGACGCCCGGTCCGCTGCCAACTTACCATGCTCCGCCTCAGTCGCCGCGGTCCCGGGGTGCACCAGCGGGGGTCGTCCCAAAAACATCATACGGCGTCACTCCAACGTAGATGAACATGTATCCGCCGGCAACCCTAGTTGTGAAACTAAATTACTCGGCAACTAGCGCTGTAGCAAGAAGTATCCGTCACTACGTGCACATCGAGATGCCGTCGGTCTCGATTTTTGAAGTGCCAACTACCCCTGGAGTACTGCAACTTCTGAAATATCTGACGAGTAGGGTACCTTGGTACATGTACTTACCGTCTGCATTTTCTTGACGCTTATATTTATTCCCTTCAATATTTAACCAGCTCCATCAGCAGTATATGGCAAGAACCTACAGCAGTGCAGCGAAACCCTTGATGCCGCCTATGAGTAGCCGTCGCAGTAGCAGCAGCAGAGTAGCACCCCTGGCGGTAGCAGTTTTTTTCGCCCCCGGGACAGGACTAGTACCAGTGAAACCCTTGCAGCATCTCTACGACGGCCGTTTAGGCAGCAATCCAGCTACGGGAAGCCCTAGGTAGGCGACGCTCCGTTATAGTCATCAAGAAAATTGCCGAAGCATTCTGCAATACTAATTTGAGGCCGGTGACGGAATTTCCAACACTGTTGGATCACCGTCTAAAACACTGCCATCAAAATACCCGGCACTGACCACGAAAGGTCCGCCCTACCCGTTTGGGCGTTGGCCCATTCGAGTAATGCGAGTTGGGGCAAGCCCCAACCCGCGGAGCAAAGCATTTCGGGAGTGCGATACATGTGCAACAAAAAAGGCAATGTGAGGGAGGGCCCGACGCCATAGCCGGAAAAATTTCCCATTCCCAATAAAATCCAGGGCGCCGTGAAGGGAGGGGGGGACCCCGCCCAAAATGAAGGCAGTTAAGTCCTCAGGTGTTGACGCAGTAACCTGACTACTAATAAAATCCCTGAACTCCGGAACTAACAACCCAAAATTATGACGGTGACACCCCCACCGCGGGCACTCCACCAACATATGTTCGATAGTCTCATATTCACCTCCGCCACATGGAGGGCAGTGTTCCAGGAACCGCTCATGCATGGCATGAATCCGGGCCAATCGGCGGGCAGTGGGAAATCCTCGGGTGCGTAATTGTATCATGATGTGCAACCCGGCCACAACCCCCGCGGGGACACCCACACCGTACTGTGGCAACGGTAGCAGTATTCTCTTCCATCGGCGGCGGGCTCAGATCATCAGCAGCGCAGCAGCCGCGTGCCATTGATTGTTCCCGAGGCTGCGATACATAATGCTTTAAACTATGGCAGTTTGAATTTCAAAAATTGGATACACAGGCGTAATATAGGCGAATTCAAAAACATCAGCAGCGGACTGCGCCCCTGCTTGTACCAGTATAGTAGTCCGGTTCCCCCCTTTGTATGGCGCTGCCTCCCGCCCGCCTGCGCCCTCCCGGATAGACATACGGGCAAAGAGGCGAAAGAGCTCCGCCGCGCCCTCTGGATAGTTCAAAACTTCCCACTCGAACCAGCGCCTCTCGATAACATCCGCCCCACCACCGCCCGTCACCAGCCTCGCGCCTCCCGCTTCCCGGTCAGACCCGGAGCAACCCGATACAGCGTCCCGGATCCGCCGCTCAGGATGGGCGACTTTGACGGTGCGCTCCGCCGCCCTCTCCGCTCCGTACTGAGAAGAGTATCTCGTCGTTTTTGAAAAAATCCTAGCTACCAACTAGGGGACGCGACCTAGAGAAGGCGGGGGGGGGGGGGGGGGGGGGGGGGGGGGTAGCGTCGCACCCGCTGTCTCCGCGATCCCACCCTCCCAAGTGATAGTGTCACATCGCGCCGCGATCGCTACGTCGCGCGGCCTCTCCGCGCCGAGTCGACGGCTCCCCTCGGGGGGGGGGGGGGGGGGGGGGACTGAATGCGGCGCCGGGCCGTGTGCGCGCCCGTTGCGCAGAGGGCGGCGTGTTCTTCAGCGGCCTGCCCGCCGATGACTTCAACGAGGACGAGGCCCGCGCGCCGTCCAAGGCCGCGGCGCAGCGCCTCTTCGTGGAGTTCATCCGCAACTTCCAGTCGGACGTGGCCGGCCACGAGTCGATGGAGGTCTACAAGTACAGGTGCGCGTCGGCCCCTCGGTGCCCCTTCTCCTCCATTCCCTTCTAGCGCCAGCCCCGCTGCGGCTTTAACCCCCCCCCCCCCCTCCGCCCCACAGCGACGCGCTGCTGCACAACAAACGCAAGCTGCGCATCGAGCTGCAGGACATCAAGGACTACAGCCCTCTGCTCGGCGAGGTGCTGGAGCAAAAACCGACAGAGTACCTCCCCATGGTGAGACCCCCCACAATTCCACTCGGACGGATAACCTCCAAGGCGCGTCGTCGCGAGCCCCCTAGTGTAACTGTGTCCCCGCTGGCACTGACAAAATCTCGCTGCCTCCCCCCTTCACCCTCCTCAGCTGGAGGCCGCTGCTACGGAGGTGTTGGCCTCGCAGCATCACCTCAACGACGACGGCGAGGAGCTCCAGTTCGAGGGTGTGCAGGTCATGCTGCACAGCGACCACCACTTCGGGCCCAAATCCGTCCGCGAGCTGTCGGTGCGCTCCCCCCCCCCACTAACCCCCTCAACCCCCTTACCTCCCATCTCACTGCCCCCGCCCTCGTCCTTTGACACTGGCCAAAATTCCCAACAGCGCCGCCTGAACCTCCCATGAAACAAGGCTCTGCGCGCTGACTGCACCCCCTCCCTCTGGCAGTCCAACAACGTGTCCCACCTGGTCATGATCCCAGGCATCATCACCGCCGCCTCCAAGCCCAAGGTGCCCATCCTCCCATCCCCTCACCGGCAGCGCAAAAGTACCGCTGACCAGGGTCGCTAGGGTAGACAGTCTATGCTACAGCCCACGCTGTGCTTTGCTGAGTGTGCATCAGCTGTGTTTGTCGGGCCACAAGGGGTGGTCACGGAAAGGCCGATGCCGAGGCCAATAGCCCTCAGGGGGCTGACCCCCTGCCTTCCCTGGTTGCTGGTGTTTTCAGCACAAGGCCACGCACGTGTGCGTGATGTGCAAGAATTGCCAGAACGTGAAGACCATTGCGTGCAACCCGGGCATCGGCGGCGCCAACATCCCGCGCACCTGCGACGCGTCGGCCGCCGGCGCGCCTGGGCTGGCCACCGGCAGTGAGTGCGGGGTGGACCCCTACGTGGTGCTGCCGCACCGCAGCCGCTTCGTGGACCAGCAGACGCTCAAGCTCCAGGAGCGGCCGGAGGACGTGCCGACGGGCGACCTGCCGCGCAACATGCTGGTCGTCGTGGACCGCGCGCTGGTAGGTCACATGGCGCCCGGCACGCGCGTGACGGCGGTCGGCATCTATTCCATCTACTCGGCGCGCGAGAGCAAGCCCAACAACGTGAGCCCCCCCTCCCCTCCCTTCCCGCTCTCAGCATGATGAGCGACGCTCATGCATCACCTGGCAGATCGCGCACGCGGTGCCAACAAAGCACCGAGTCAACGGATGCGCTTGCCTCTCCGCTGCAGGACAAGGCCGGCGCTGTTGCGGTGCGCCAGCCGTACCTGCGCGTGGTCGGCCTGGAAGAGGACACCGAAGGAAACAGCCGCTCCATGCCCACCTTCACGTGAGAGCGACCCCCCCTATGCACAATGAACACTTCACACACCTTCTGAGCTACCACTCAACAAAGAGCGACGACTCCTTCCCAAAGAGCCTGCCTATCCCCCAGTGCACAACACCTTTAAAGGCCTCGTGGATGATCACTCGCGCTGACCCCCTCTTCCCGCGTTAACTCACTGGCGCGTCTCCAACGGCAGCGTGGAGGAGGAGCGCAAGTTTCAGGACTTCGCCGCGTCGCCCACCTGCTCCCAGGAGCTGTACGGCAAGATCGCGCCGCAGATCTTTGGGCACGAGGACATCAAGCGCGCGGTGTCGTGCCTCCTCTTTGCCGGCTCGCGCAAGCGCATGCCGGACGGCGCCCGCCTGAGGTGAGCCGCTGCGGGCTGCCGCCCCCCCTCCTCTCCCCCTCTCTCATCACGCCGCTACAGCAAACCAATGACAAGCAACACTCGAGACTCCTCGCGGCAGCGATGTGCTTGGTATGTCTCGGGCTGCCGGCTGTATACGGCTTAAGGCCATGAATTCTCCTCCCGCCTACGCCGACATCGCGCGGCCCTGTCCGTGGCGGCTGATGTGGTTGCCATGCTGCCTCAGGGGCGACATCAACGTGCTGCTGCTGGGAGACCCCTCCACCGCCAAGTCGCAGTTCCTCAAATTTGCCTCCAGCGTGGTAAGTACGGCATCTGCGCTTTGGAAGCCCCCCTTCCCCCCCCCCCCCCCCCCCCACACACACACACTCCCTCCCTTTTCCTGGCGGGGGACATGTGTGCCCTCGCTCCTCCTTTGTATTTTCAGCCCCAACCTTACCCCCCACCCCCTCCATTGGCTGCAGGCGCCCATCTCCGTGTACACCTCCGGCAAGGGCTCCTCCGCCGCGGGTCTGACTGCCTCCGTCATCAAGGACAGCGGCGGCGACTTCTACCTGGAGGTGAGCCCCCCCGCGCAGTGCCGCTAAGTGGAGTGCTCCCCTTATTGCCGGAGATTTGGTGGAGAGGGGGGGGGTGGGGGGCGGGGGCGCTGCCAGTGCCGGATGGGAGGTTTTCGGCTGGTTCGCGGCTGACACGGCTGCCGCGTCTCAGGGCGGCGCGATGGTGCTGGCGGACAACGGCATCGTGTGCATCGACGAGTTTGACAAGATGCGGGAGGAGGACCGCGTCGCCATCCACGAAGTGCGGAGACCGCCCGCTGCCCCCCCCCCCCCCCCCCCCCCCGCCTCCCCTTCTGGTGTTCACAATAATGGCTCTTATTATGGTACAGATTGGCCACGTTTGAAACTGCTTGATCTGCGAGAACGTGATCTTTGGTCATGAAGCAGATACCCTGTCACTCCCCCTCCGCTGCGCCGGGGCGCAAACCCTGAGCACCCCCCCCCCCCCCCCCTCCCCACCCTTCCTCCTTGCTCGACCATCAGGCCATGGAGCAGCAGACGATCTCGATCGCCAAGGCGGGCATCACCACCATGCTCAACGCCCGCTCCGCCGTGCTCGCCGCCGCCAACCCGCCCTCCGGCAGCTACGACGACCTCAAGGTGCGCTCCCCCTCCAGGCCATTGCCCCGCCCCCCCCCCCTCCCCTCCTCGATGACTCCGGCCCTGAGGGGGGGGGGGGGGAGGGGGAGCGGGTGTCACTTCGCTTGAGATGCGCCCACGTTGCCCTCTGACGCGCCGTTTCCCCGCTGCGAGCGCAGACCGCGGGCCAGAACATCGAGCTGCAGAGCACCATCCTCTCCCGCTTCGACCTCATCTTCATCGTGAAGGACGTGCGCAACACCGAGAACGACAAGCGCATCGCGCGCCACGTGCTGGCGGTGCACCAGTCCGCCGGGGAGCCCTCCTCGAGCGAGGAGCCCGACGACGCGGACAAGCAGTTCCTCAAGTGGGCTGCCCCCGCCCCCTCCTTCCTCTCCCACTGGCGCCATGCTGGTATACGTAAGGGTGTCATAAGTACATGCATACAGTGAATGGCCCCGAGCCTCCACCCTGCCTCTGATATTACCACAACGCTGAGTACATATGTCACCATGCGTCCGCCCTTCCCCGCGCTTGCTGACTGCCCCCGCGGCCCTTGCCCAGACGCTACATCGAGTTCGCGCGACTGCGGGTCGCGCCGCGGCTGTCGGAAGGCGCTGCGACGGCGCTGCAGAGCGAGTACATCAAGTTCCGCAAGCAGGTGCTGGGCGGCGCGACTGCGGACGGCGAGGACGGCGCGGGCAAGGCCAAGGTGTCGGTGCCGATCACGGTGCGGCAGCTGGAGGCGCTGGTGCGCATCTCGGAGGCGATGGCCAAGATGCAGCTGAGCCACGTGGTGACGGAGGAGCACGTGAAGCACGCCGTGGAGCTGTTCACCGTGTCGACCATGGACGCCGCCAACAGCGGCGTGCTGGCCGCGGCGTCCAACAACCCGGAGGACATCGCGGAGCTGCGCATGGTGGAGGACGAGATCAAGAAGCGCGTGGCGATGCAGGCCACCACGAGCGTGACCAAGCTGAAGGACGAGCTGCGCCGCGTGGGCATCGCGGACGCGCTGTCGTCACGCGCGCTGCTGATCATGGAGCAGCAGGGGGTGGTGCGCCTGGGCAAGGAGCGGCGCTCCGTCAAGCGCGTCGCCGCGTAAGCGAAATCAATAGTCCCACAGCCCCGGCGGTCGCCCGCCTGCCTGCCTGCCTGCCGACCCTCTAGAACCCCAGGAGGCAAGGTATGGGCGAGGCCCCTGCCGTATTTTAACATGTATTCACCCACCCTCTCGCGAGGCACAACCCATTCCCCGCCCGAAGCAATCCATGAAACGGTCGCGGCGTCGCAGCGTTACGAGCGTGGAACACGTTGAATCATCGGGCGTGAGGGAGTTTGCGCGGATGACGTCCATATATGTACGTGTATATAAAATATGATGTATGTATATTATATATCCGCAATTTACATATATAAACAAGTACATGTATACATATATACACACACAACACACACAACACATACATGCTTATATACTTTAACATATATATGTATATATACATGTACATAAAGCGATATATTATATACCGATCATCCCCCCAAACGTGCGGTGATACTTGCATGCGCGGTCCCCAACATGTAGCAGCCTCGTCGCGGGCGACTCCCGAAGATATGCATGCAGTTTCTTGTCGACGACGGTGACAGGTTATGTCGCCGCTGTATACATACATAAATCACTCGCAGGGAGCAGCAAATAAGGCACGGCGGATGATGCATGTGCTGCTTTCCTCAGTACACACGCACCTCTCCTCGCGTCGGCCGCCGGCTAACTCGGCTTCGCCGTCGAGAAGCGTTGCGCTGCCTAGGTGCTACCATTAATTTATAGTGAATATGCTATGGAACGCAGCACCGTGTCACTTGCTGGGTATATGACTTTATGACAGCGCGAGACCAGATGGTCGATGAAAGTTGTGATGGGCGGAACATCCTTTGCTGGGACTGGTGCCAGTGCTTGTAACTTGGGTCGCCACACTCCTACTCTACCATTTGCTTGCCCGCGAGTGCCACCTGCGCGCGGGCGCGACGCGGCCATGCGGCGCGGGGACGCGGCCACCACGTGGAGCCTCTGTACGTCAGAAGATTCTTCAAGATGTAATATTAACAGCGGCCCGAAGAACATGTATCAATTTCATATATATCTCCAGCAATTCCCCATGTACAGCCTTCTACACCATCCATGGATCCTTCCGTCCCGGCTCTGGAGGGAAAATAAACGTCATTCAACTGCAAGCTCCAACGGTAAAACAGAGAAACCGAATGTTATGAATTGTAACATGTACACCATTCCACATAAGTCTTTGCACATAGAAATCCGCGTGTATCCTCGCCTCGGTGCCCAAGCCATGAGGCCACGGGGCCATGGAGCCTTGTAATCCACTGTATGCGAGCCTCCTACGCCAAGGAGGCAGCCGTTTCTCCCGGTTATCGCACTTTTTGAATTGTTCTTTGGCAATGGCATTGCTTGGCACATGGCTAAAACCACAGAAAAAAACGGGCGATGAATGGGGGGCAGCTTGTTGGCGGCGAAGCTACCATCCTTCGCATATGCCCGCGCGCAGCCGGTGGTGGGTGGACGTATGCATGCGCTATAAGACAACCGAGATTGAGCCCAATCCATGCACGCTACCGATGCAATGCATGGCATTCCCATGAGAGTGTGCCAGTAATCCCGTCGTCGTGATGGGGCCAATCATCCCACAATTTTCCGAGGTGCAAGATAAGCGGCGTTGGCCGCGCCTAGCTGGGTGAAAGTAGCACACATAATAAGTGCCTTCGATTCCATAGGTGCATGCTTATACCGCCCGCACCGTAGGCTAAGCGCGGGCTGGCCCCCTCGGCAGCAATGTTGTCACTGCTGCACAGGTCTGCGCGCATGTTGTCACACATGCCACCCATCATCCAAAGGGAAAAGCCAAAATGATGACCGGGTCCGCGCGACGTGGAGACCTATCCAAGGGGTCCTCGCGCCTGGGAGCTTGCGTGGAAGGGCACATTACATGCCCCCATCTTGCGCCCCCACCCACAGTGAGTGGGCTGGCTGGGATACGAGAACAGGGGGGGAGGGGGGGGGGGGTAACTGTGTCAGGCCATCGCATTTCGGCGTTTTATCAGATTGAAAAGGCTGAAAAATGCGTTGGAAAGCGCAGGTCACGGGCTTTCCAACGCACTAATAATTTTCAGCCCAACCTGTTAAAACGCCGAAATGTTATGAATTAAAACGTGATTGCAATATTACTGCTTCTTGCATGGCGAACATCATGTTGTGAATGTCGCATGTAGCCCGCTAGCTGACCATAGACCCCAAACCATGCGCCGCGCGGCGTGGGGTAGGTGGCCAACACATGTATCTCGGCGACCATGGGAGAAAATCACGGTTCTTTATGTCCAAATGTCGGCGTGCCGTGCGCTCAAACCGTTCACAGCCTGGGCGTGCAGAATTTGTTACACTGGTAGTGCCGCATAACAGGCGACGCGCGCGCCACGCGCGACGTCGCATTGGCCCTAGCACACCATATGTGCACGCTCTTTCATGGTTATCCTCGCAATGGCTGCAACGGCGTGGCAGACTATTCGTGGGTTTGCCGACTAGAGGCGACCAGACCCAAATCATACCCATAAAAACATGCAAAGACTTATGTGGGCTGCTGTAAAAATGGCCTTCCTACTGTACGTACGCGCTGCATTACCCCAGATTGGACGACACCACTGGGGTTACATGGATACTACATACTGTACTTGCATCTAGACTGATTAAAACCAGACAAATATATATACTAATGCATGTATCATGGATAGTACTAGGCTACTAGCCCCACACCCATAGTGTGCCCGTAGCAGTATTCGATGCCTACTAATCTTGCCATTTAACATCGGGATAGCGATGTCTTGTCACTCTATAGGACGCATTTAACATGGGATAGCGCTATCTTGTCACGACGATTAGCACGTGCCGGTATTCCCATACTGGAGCCATGAGCGAAATGAATGAAATTGTGTATCGGAAGTGCCGGCGCTGGCAGCCGAAGCGTCACTTGTCGCGCGAGGCGGCGGCTGGGGTTGTCGCTTCGGCTTTTCCACCAAGCTCTCGCGCCGAGATGCAAAACACTGAGTTGTATACGACATCAAGTGAGACCCGACGCTCGACGAAAGACACCACTACGCGTTGCAAATCCGAGGCACGGTAGACCGTACTCTTTGGTAGACATCCCGCCAACGAGCGATAACCATTTTGCTACTAAAATTAGAGCCATTAATTCACGACGACTATTCCAGTGCTGAAGGGCGTCGAGAAAGGCACTGTAATAGTTGATAATAAATGCCGCGTCGCGGGCTGTGGCTAGTGACATAACGAAGCCTCGCGGCTTGGGCTGTGCTCGTCAGTAGCTCTGGAAAACTGCCGTGCCTTCACTGACACAAGTATCCTTGCTGTAGCCGGATTGTCGGCGCCCCATTTTCGCCCTATCAGCCTGGCAAACTACCGAACCACTCGCTGATTGCAAATGCCGCGACTTTCTGTGGCCTTGCGTGCGGAGGCTGCAAGCACTCCTGATGCTCAGAGCGGGCAGCTGGAGTTGGCTGCTGCCTCCGCTGATCACGCCTCGGCGCCTGTCACTCCGCAGCAGGTGCCGGCCTGGCGACGGCGGCGCACTCGAGGGTTTCTTGGCAGTTCGATTGAGAGCACACTCGTCACGATTTGCAAGAGGATGCGCGCAATTCGAAAGCCGCATGTGAACTTTGATTCGGACCTTCGACAATGCCCATCGTGCACAAAGGGTCGACTCTGCCGCAGTCTGAGATGAAATCCGATTCGTAAGATAGTTTCAGGCCATCGACGTGTAGGAGAAGTCCATGTATCCATACATGTGTAGTCCAGCCACCTCATTAGCTGTTTAGGGTTGCCATATTGGTTCCTGGACAGGCTGGGGATCCTTGAATCATCCAGTAACCCAGAGACTAAAGCTCTACGCATAAACATCGTGACACAGTCGAACCCATGCCGGTCCTGCCGAATGTACAGCATTGTGTCTCAGTGTGTAGCGCTGGCTCCCTTTTGAGCAATGCGCTGCCCGCCTTCACTTGCAGGCGAAAGCCAGGCTTGATGGGGCGGTAGAGGAAGCCCGCAAGGCCCTCGCCTCAAGGTCTTGCCCAACCCTGCGCCACCTCGGGACCTCATAAACCAGCAGGAATATGCCTGCAATTTCCACTGCTGTATGCTTTTGTCAGATACTGGAACGCACTCGCTTAACAAGAAGACGTGAACAACTTGACATTGTTACCAGCTAATTCCGGAAGTGGCTGCTGCGCAGCCAGTATTACCATATGACTGTACAGAGCCATGGGCGACACATGATCAGCTTACCATGTATATGCTGCCGCAGGATCAAGACGTATGGGCCACGCCGTTTCCGGCAGCCGGATGGAAGCCTCGGGCCCGTCCCTCCCCCAAACAACCACTACAGCGTGGTAGGTGGAAAGTTTCGAGGATGCTGTTTCTCAGGGAGTGATAGGGGCTGTGTGTGGGGGGGGGGGGGGGGGGGGGAGGAGGTCCCCTCATCCTGATAGCTGCCCGCCTGATTTGCCTTGCGCACACCATCGAGCCCACACATGGCGCCTATGGTTGTGCTGCTTGTGGGCGCACTCCGCTTTATAACAACTGAGCGCCGGCTGTGCTTCTCTGCTGCCAGGCCACCCGTCAGCGGTGGTCGGGTTTGGTGCAGTACTGCCGGGAGAACTCAGGGCTGGATGAGGTCACAAAGCGTGGTGAGTATGGCCGCGATGCCACTCCCAATGCCAATGCCATGACTACAAATGCCGGACGCAACATTTTCCGTATGTACAGCGGTATCCGACTCACGGTTATGAGCTGAATATATATTGGCACAACCTTCAGTACTTCACTCCTGTAATCCAGCGGCCAAGAGAGGGAGGGAGGGAGGGAGGGAGAGACATTGCATGGAACTGTAGGGGTTCCAGGGCATAACGGGATCCAGCGTCCCAATGTCATTGCGGCCGGCTTTTTGCCGGGATGACACTCTTGTCCGCTTCCGCCTTAAGCTATGACAACAGTGGCTGTCATCAACAGCCGTTCTTCTTAGGTGCAGGTACATGTTCGCAGGGGACCCCAACCGCGCTGATCGTGCGCTTGGCCTCCTGCCCTATTCTATTCACAGGGCATTCGTATCGGTACAACGTCAAGGTTGAGCGCGAGGAGCACTTGGCGGTCCTGGCGGCGCTCAACATCACACCGGAGATGGCGCCGGATGGGTGAGGGCTGGCATGACCTAGACCAGAACCCACTCCGCACTCACCTGCTTCCCTTGCGGGCAATAAACTGCACCACACTCTGTGTGCCCGCACAATCACCCTATCAGTTTTCACACTAGCACGCCCAAACTTCAGCCCAAGCCCCAAGTCGGAGCCTGACCCATCAAAACTTGATAAGACTCGCAAAACATGGTTGGTTATATTAGCGCGTAGGGGCCAAAAACTCAAATGGCGGTGCCTGACCGTGTTTTGCCACTCTTTTAGCGTTTTCCCCTGTTTCTATTCAACTCTGGTATTATGATTCTACTCTCCTCTTCCTGTTATTGCTGATGAAGTTCCATCGTAATAGATCGTTCGGACGCGATACAAAGGAGTACATAATCCTTCATGTCTGCACTATGGCTGCAGTTTATCCTGTGCGCGCGAATACCAACAGTACTCCCGCTGCGATCGTACCCTGCGTAATATTCGCGTTCCGGGTGCAGTAGGATAATCTCCATCACCTTATCGCCGCACATCGGTCTGCATTCTTGTGTCGCTATCTAACAATGCACGTTTAGTTTCCCTAAGTTAGTGGCCAATGCACACTCCAACAATGCCCTTAGTACTCCCCGAAATCAATTCGCAATACGACCAAGATGTTTCTGTCAGTGTTCTTTCAAGAAAGTCCGAACTATCAACACAATTTCCGCTTTCATTCTCTTTTAAATTGCCAAATGCCCATCCGAATAGACTGTTTATATAGTTTCCGCAGTTTCCAGCTCAACGATGCAGGTTCCTGCAGCTGTCCCGGGCTGCGTGTGCGCCGTCCCCATTTGTTGTGGTGCATGCGTTGTGTGCTGACTTGACAGGCCCACACCTGACAGGACCTGGCTGGGGCTGGACCCGCACAAGACGGCCAACCCTCTGGATGACCCCGCCCATCCGCTGAATCTAGCCAAGGCTGAGAAGCACAGGATGTATGAGTGGTGACGCGTGTCAGGAGAACTGCATAGACACGACGGTGTCGTAGGCACGCTGCGGCCTGTCTCATGTAACCCAGGTGCCGCAGATATGGCCTCCGAGCGCATCGTACAGGCATCCAGGGGGCGGGCAGTGACTCCTCCTTGGATGCTGATGCTCTGGTCCGTGTGTCGGCGTTGTGCCGTGTGACGCCACCTGATCTCCCATCTCCCCCCCCCCCCCCCCGCGTCCCCACTCGCACCGCTTACGTCGCTACAGGCTTTTGATAGCCGTCCCGCTGTCAGCTGTCCCTCTGGCGCTTACGTTGAGTAACTGCCCAAGTTGGGATTTGATGCCGCAGCCAGCGCATGCAGCTTTCATCGAAACGAACGGATTAATATAGTGTGCTTTATGTGGCTGCGTCAGATGCCGCGTTAACGTGCACTGCAGCTGCTCTATTGGCCCGGCAAGAAGTGCGCCGGAACTCCCAATATACGTGAGGAATCTGTGCCCGGGGGATCCTGCACACGCAAAGGAGACGTACGCAAGCGCAAAGTCTCATGCGCTTATACGCCGGTCCGCCGCCCGTCGGTCTTCATGCCGGATTAGGACTGGCCGGCTGGGATATCGCTGTCCGTACTGGTCGGCTCCGGCTGCCCCTGTCGCCCGCGCCGCGAGTTGCACACGCCGATGGCAACACCTCCCAGCACGGCTAGCGCCACGGTGCCCGCCACCATTCCCACTATCCCACCTGTCGTCAGAATGCCGGGCGTCGCCGAGCTGCGGGGCTCCGCGTCTTGGGAAGGGTCGGCCGCACGCACGCGATGCCCACTGGCCACGCGCTCCCCGGCTGCCGTGCCCGAGCCAGCGAGGCTTTTAGCGCCGTAGAATAAGCGGTTGGCCACCGGGGAGGCAAACTCCACCGCCACGCTAGGCGGATCAGCGGGTGCGGTCGCCAGTGGAGGCACGCTTGCTGAGGGAAGGGGCGGCTGCGGCCGCTCCATGTTCCTGTTAGCTGGGGACTTGAGGGCGGTGGGCTCAGGCGGCTGCGAGTCAGCTTGGGGGTTCGGCCGCAATGGGAAGGGCGTCGGGGCATCGCCGTCGGGGTGGTCCACCGTGCCATTGACACCATTGCCGGCTGGCGAGGTCGCTTTGCCAGTGGCGTTGCTGGGGATGGCACCCGGCGTGGGCAGCGGCAGGATGTCCACAGGCGGAACCGCCGTCTCTATCTTGGCGCTGCCGTGCTCTTTGTCGCTCTCTCCATTGGCGCCGTCCAGCAGCCAATGGTTCCCTCCTACACAGCAGCAGCCAGACAACAACGGCGCCGTCAACAGCCCAGGTGCGAGACGAGGATTGCAGCAGGTGGACACTGTACCTTGTGGTCACGCCCCTCGATAGATTCATGCGGAGCCATAATGATGTTCCGCAAACACCGCAGCTGTTGTTATTGAGTCCTTCTTTCGACTTATGCACATAAAATCGCACAGCCGTATGGAAACAATAGCTGGGTTTAATCAGCAGGGCGCACCTGCCAGTGCAGAGGTGAGATCGGCGCCCCACAGTGCCGACCCGTCCTCGCAGCGTCCCCCAAGCCCAATAAACCCAGCGCTGCATTGATCGCAATGGGCACCGGTGTAGCCGTCTTCGCACAGGCATACGCTACTGACGCAGACCCCCCTGCCACCATGACGGAGCAAACCGTTTCAGCCAGAACGCCAATCAGCAGAGAGGATGGTTGAGGATATTGAATGAGATGTCAGTCACGACCGCCCCGCAGCGGTGGAGCCGGGTATGCAGTCGCTTGATGGTGAGCACAGCAGAGATTCTGCACAGGAGAGTGGTGGAATTTTATAGCTACCTGCTGCTGCATGCGGTGCCCGCCACCCCAACAGGGTTGCGCCCTACGGTGTCCGCGGCCGGCATGCACGCGGCCGCATGCTGGTCTATCCTGCGCGTCAGGACGCCAGAGAAGCTGGTCAACTGCTCCAGTAACAGCGCCTGGCGGTTCGGCAGTGCGCCCTGCTCCAGGTCCTCGGTGGCGGCATCGGGGTAGGAGACCAGCTGCACCTCGGCCATGGACACCTCCGCGCCTAGCACCTCGCCAACGACTACTGGCTTCAGCGTCCGCGTATCACGGTACGCTGCAGCAAAGTCCTGCGCAGTGGAGACGTCGAACCCAAAATCCATGTGCGCCCTGACCTGGAACGTGGCAACGACAGCAAAATGCGGCTTGAAATGCTACCACACAGCGGGCTTTCTGCAATTGATAAAATACATGTAACGTTCCGTGCACAATCGTCGATGTCTGGGTTTGCGGGTTCCCACAGCCATGACACGCCACCTACCTCGAGCGAAGAGCCATCCTTGCTGGCGCCGAGCTTATGGTACCAGCGCGGGAGCTGCGCGCTATGGCCCAGCTCAGCCACGGCGTTGTCGAGCAGCCTGTTGAGGCGCTGCGCGAGTTGGGCATACGCGGCCGCGTCCGCCGATACCTCCCGTACAGTGATGCCGGGCAGGAGCAGCGCGAAGGCCACCTGCCGCTTCGTGCGCCCGGGCACGAAAGTCGTGCCACTACGGCGCTGAGGACCGTCCTCACCCGGAGCTGCATGAGCGCTGCGGTGCGCCGCCCGCTGATGTGCGCCGTAGAAGCCGTAAAACGACGCCTCGCTCGAGTGGCCGCCGGCGCTGCTGCTGACGGGCTCGTCGGCGGACGAGTCTGAGTCGCTATCGCTGCTGCTGCCTTGGCAGTCCCCCCCTGGCGGAGTGCCTGGCCCAGCGAGCAGCAGAAGTGCGGCTAGCAGGGGGAGGTAGCGTCCCGAACAGCGCCTCCGCACGCCGAATCGCACTATCATTGCCTGTCGTATTGCCTGTTGTCGGCGCAGAGTCTTGCCGAGCGAACCCACGATAGGCGTACGACGCCCCGGGCTGCAACGTTAGAAATCGTACACCATGCCACCACTAGCCTGTGCCATGTCCGCTCCCTCGATGAGCCGACATTGCTCGGTGATTAGCCTTCCACACTACTGTTCGCCGCGCCGCAGTGGTGGCCAGGGTGTGCCACACATGCTGATGAATGTTGCCTGGTGCGGTGCCGTGGTTGCTGGTCGCGAACCGCCCTCGTTTGGCGCTGGACGAACAGACGAGGCGCCGCCGCGCGTCAGTCTATTATTGCATATAAATTCCGCACCCGTACAGGTACCGGTACCGGTACAGTACCAATTTCCCGCCGAGCGGTAATGTTAAGCCACATAGTCGCCCGCGGAGGTTATTGCCATCGCGCACCCTCATAGGGTATTCATGTCGCGCATTAATCCGTACGCGACCGGTATCTTATGCAAATCTGTACGCAATTATGCAACGGTCGGCATGGTACGGTATATAGCTGATAGCAGCCGGCCGCCGCCAGTTGTACTCGTAGTTCGAATACATGGCGAACTAATACACGATCAGAGGAACTATATAATACAAGCACTGTAAAAGTGAAAGTAAAAGTATAAAGTTCGCCCAGGAACATCGTCCGAAGCCGCCCCAGCACTTGACCTCTTGCGCCAACTGCAGTCGTAGGTCTGGCATAGCCCGTAGACTATTGTCTCATTCGAACCCCGAAGGGCTAATGCATCAACCGGGGAAACCCAGGACACGCTGGGACGATATTGCCAAAATACATCGGCCAGGAATCGAACCCGGTCCCTCTTGCGTACGAGACGACCGCGCTCAACTGAGTGGACAAGGGATGTACCAAGCACTGCATTTTTAAAAAATTACAATGTAGACTATTCGAGGTTTGTTGCCCAGTTTCTTTGGCAATGCACTATCTACGGTACTATGGACCCGGGGCTGGAAGCGACCACTCTGTTGATATGTGGTACATACACACGCCTCGTGGTAGATACAAGTATCGCATTGTATCATTTGAAAGTAATCTACCGGCACAGATGCGTACGTCAAATTCTGCGCCAGAGCAGCAGACTGGGATGCCCTGCCCTGAAGTTCACAGCAGTCCAATTCCAAGGCTGGGCAAGATGATGAAGATGTAAACAATTTGCATACTTTCCGTTAGCGCGTTTGCAGCACTTCTCACACTATTCTACCCCCCCCCCCCCCCCCCCCCCACTCTCGCTGTCTGTAATTGGATATGTAGCCCTCCATGGCAATTTCAAACATGTAAGTTTGCACTTCCATTTGCGTCAACGATCACAACCTCCCCATCACCATGTTAAGGCTTGCTGTTGCAATCAGCACCTGTACCAGGACAAATGTATTTCCACCTGAACACAAAAGCACATGCAAAGCACCCGTGTATTCACACAATGCAGGTGACGGTGCATGCACCGCCTGCGCGGCGAGTCCACCGGCGGAGAATGCACAAGTACAGAGCTCGCGAACGCTGTGCATAATTATCCCACAAGCAACGCGCAAAGTCTGCTGCAAGTTCCCTTCTGCCCACCCTTCCCACCCACCCCCATGCCCGCCGATACATCTGCTGCCACGAGGACACATCCCCGTTGATGGTCTTCGCGCCTAAGAGTGTACCCATCCACATGATCACACACAGAAATGCTACGGTCCCCTTCCTCCCTCTTGCTTGCAGTCCTCTTCAATGTCACCGGCACGGCGAGTCAAATTTGTGCTCTTTTCAATGCATGTGCTCATGCCGCATGCCTGCGTATTCCTGGCAGCGCTACGCCGGCACCATGCCCACGGTGCCAGTGTGCACCTTGGCCTGCTCCTGATAGACATCCAGGAACACACTCTGGCCATACGGCGCGCCACCTTCTACCGGGTCCTGCTCCAGCGCATGGCGTGCACCCGCCTTGCCCCGGACCTGGGTCTCCGGCCTGAGTCGGCAGCACAGCAGAAAGCGCGATCAGTATCACCGCTGACAGTGCTCCCCCGTTGGACAGGGCTCTGAACGGCATGTGCCAGCTTACCCATTGGCAGAGTCCCGAAAGCCAGCTGTAAGTGACTTTGTCATGTTGAACGCCTTTGATGACTGGTACTGAGGCCCGGCTCCTGGCTTGTTGGGGTTCACACTGGCGGGGTATCCGCCTGGCGTGATGCAGCACGACATGGCATCAGGACACAGGGAGGCCCCGGCTTGTTCCGAACTATGTGAATACATGACTGGTAAGCAGCCTCCACAATAATGCAGGCACACTCACCAATGTATCGGGCGTCGTCTCCCTTTTCGGGCAGCGGGTCGGTCTGGTACAGCTCCTGGGCTGCCATGGGCTTGCGGTCGTAGAAGTACTGGTTGGTCGTCTCAAAGTACGTGGCATGCTCCTCTGGCCGGTGGCTGCTTGGTGCAAACACGGCGACAGCCTCCGCTACTCAGTTGCTGCCACAGCAGCGACAGTGCGAGGTGTGCATGAATGCTTCTCATGATGCGGCTTGATGAGGGTGTTCACGGATATATAGTGAAAAGCGTCGGATGGTAGTGACAGTGGTGGGCGGGAACCTCGGAAGTGTTGCTCCGTAACCCTTTGCTGTGGTCTGTCCGCGAAGCGTGCGGTCCGTGAATATGGCATTCGAGAAGTTCTTTGTCGCCATCTGCCCCAAATCCCCATGTCAGTTTAATGCGCATGACACCATGTGACACTTGGGAACAATTTGGTTGTTGAGGCAAATCGGCGACTGCCGAGCTGAGGGCTCATTGCACTTACCAACGTGGGCTTCCTTACGGTGGAAGCGTACTGCGACTGAGCGGCTTGCACGGCTTGATTGGTGGTTGTGAAATCCTGGGGTGCGGCCACATAGGGCGTCTCCTGGCAAGCACAATTTAACACGGAATTTAGTTTTTTTCACCCTTACCGGCCACACGGTGCGTGTGTCTATTGCTTTGTGCCGTCCAGTCAGTACTGGTACAGCGGCGGCGTGGAATAACATGGAGGGCGCACCTTTGAGGTGGAGATGTGAACCGGTATGCAGCGCTTTGTCCCGGGAAGCCGGTGCCGCGTCAAACGAGGGACGGGCATGTTCCGGGCCGCCTCCGAGCTCGCGACCTCCACCAAGTCGGGATCCTGCTCGCGCAGGAAGCGCTCGCGCTCCTTGAAGGACACCTCCTCCGGCGCCTGGATCCGGTCCTCGTACCAGTTATCTGCCAGAGAAACATACCGCTATCATATTTCAAAGGGCTGCGATACAGGTACCTAATTGTACACATGCCACCGCTGCTGTTCCATCCGTTCAGCGAGAGGTCTGCGGCCCGGTTGAGTCAAAAAAATTCCTTTCTCGTATTTCTTTCCTCCGCAAGCTCCTGTACCCACACAGCCGGAGGCCGCATCTGTGCTGCCTGCCCGCCGCCCCACCTTCTATCTAGCACCCCCCACTTCCCCGCCAGCAAATCCGATAAACGGGCAACGCCCCGCCGTGCATGCTCCACCGCACCTTGGAGAGTCTCCTTCTCGTATGTTGAAAACTTCGCTTTCCACATGTCGTCCATGACGCTTTCAGACAGGAAGCCTTGCTGTCAACTCGGAACCCGTCGGCAGAGCTGGCGCAGTCAAAAATGAAGGCGGGCTGAAATTGAGCTGTCCTCTGCGCACTATGTCCGTACGGCGGGGGAGCTGAGTGATTTTAAGCAACTCTTGACAAAGCTCATGGCGGAGAGTGCAGGCATGTTGCATACCCGGTACTGTACCGATGATGCTCTCCGCCATGCATGTCGCGCGCGATGAAGTGGATTATATCCTACGGTAGCATCGGTGAGCAGGGCATATCTGCGCGTCCCTCCGCGCGGACGATATATGCTGCGCGCGCCGCTCGCTCTCGCATATATGTAACATCCGCGCGCGGCGCAGTACATATGTACTGGTCATGATATCGTTCTCATCGTGTCGCATCGTTATTATTGCTTCTACGTTATTAGCAGTAGCCGCGAGCATATATATGTAAGTACATATATAACATACGTATGTATATATCTCTGTACATACATATATATGTATGTGTATATATAATGCATATATCTATCTACATTTACACCCCTCCACATAAGTATGGGGTTTGCAAATTCGGTCCACATGCCCATGCGCGGCTACACTGAGATGGTGCGCGCGTGCAGCCATGCGTGTTTCTCAGGGTCATACGGCTGGGGGGAAATGCCGCGATAGCGCGATACACCCGATATTGCCACGCATTTGCCGTTGCCATCAACACTTGCATCTAGGCAAAAGCAGGGCTTCTGGCGTTGGCGCTAGCGCTTCAAAACCACAAATTGCGCCACTCGTGTGCATAAATAGGCATGGGACACCACTGCCCCCTTACTCATAGCACGTCACCCTTGGTATGATAACTATCCGCCATACACGTAGGGCATTGAAATTAGGTCATTCACGACATGTAACAAGCCCTGTGTGTCGATGGCGATGGTTTATGGGCAAAATCATGGACAAAACGCGGCTGTGATCGTTGCACATGCAAGCCATGAGAGGGTTCTTGCGGCCAGTGGCCAACGGGACAATCCCACCTAACACTATTGTAACCGTAGGCGCAACTCCCGAACCAATTAACCGGTGACGTGTGGCTGAACCCATGCCAAAACGCGCGAACCACCACTCACACCCCCTCACAACTTGAAAGCCGCCCTTCGGAAACACGACAAAGCTATAGTAGGCTTCAACGTTTCCGCCGACGAAACCCTACACTCCCACCTCATCATAGACCAGGCGTTGGCCACAAGTGTAATGCCGGACCTCGTCACCCCCTCAGACATCACCACCTCGGAAAGAATCCACAGGCTGGAATTCATGTGGGGAACACACTCAAGCCGAATGACACGCAAAGGCCAGCCGTTCTTCACATGCGGGAAATGCGGACAACACCTCAGCAACGGCCACATGGCAAGCAAATGCCCCTCCATGGCCGGCCTAAAGACAGACCGACACAATAGCACGCTTAAACTCCTCCTCAACGAGCTGGAAGTCCTGAACGGCGGTCGCTGGCACGTACTATCCACGGACGCGGACAACAAACCTCTGGCTGACTTCTCCTCCCCCAACAGAGACACCCCGATCTCCGACCTAACCGATAGAATCACACACACCGTTCCGTGCATCAACATCCCCGATCGCCTAGCGGACACCCAATTAGGGGCAACCGAAGGTCCCAGTGCCGCCCAAGCACCCATCCTGCTCCCCACGACCGTGCTATCCCCTCACCTCCGCCCTAAACACTGCAAGCTGGACGCAGTACGCATCATCGGATTCGACTGGGACCCGGCCACCGAAACCATATCTCCCAGCACCGATCCCAGAGCAGTCCAAAAAATGCAGATAATCGAAGTCAAATACTGTACTCATCTCAATCATGCCACTGTGCACGCTCTCATGCGCGAAAAATAGCAACACATGATGAGCGCCCTACCTCAACAAGGCTGGCAGTGTCCGATTGAAATCATCCCCGTCAACCTCGGCCGCAGCGGCACCATGCACAAACTCACACTAAAAGCCATCCTTAGCCTCACGGTCCTCCGCCCCAAGAAGCACCCCAACACACAAACCTCCTCCGCCTCCCAGCGCCGCTGCAATCCGCCTCTGTAGGAAACTCCAACGACACTCAATCGGATGGCTACATACTCTCCTCCGCATATCCCGACAGTCCCGCAAACCTGCCATGTCCAACCCCAGTACCCCCCACAAACTCCTCACGCACTCCCACTGTTAACATACACGCTTCCGCGGACCAATGTACACGACACCCCCGCCACAGCAGGGGGGGACAATACCAAGCGGCATGGAAGGAGGAGGGGCGCGGGCGACAAGGAGGAAGGCCGGAAGCTGCATCCGTAGTCCCTAGGGTTCCCACAGCGGTTGGAGAAAGCAAGTCCTAAAAGAAACTCGGCTTGGGCAGTGGAGAGCAGTAAGTCAACATGTTGTAAATCGAGTTCAATTTCAATTTCTTGCGGCCTCCTCGCCGCAAGGCAAAGTTTTTATATAGTAGTGCATGGCCGCATGCTCATAGCGCGTCATGATCAGCCCAGTGGGACGGCAATGGCGTGCACTACCGTGATGCGTCAATGTTGGTGGAAATACTGTTGTGAAAGGGGGGGTTTCCGGCATGCCTGCGGTGGGTATCGCTCAAGGGCGTATAGCTATGTGCCAAGTATGAGTAATCCGTGCACGAGTACACGCAACACACTGTCCCGCCACCGTGTATCAGGTTTCGAGATCTACTTGCGTAAACTTTCACGCCATTGTGTTGGCCACGCGCCGACACAGACGTAATATTTCAAACTATTATATCTAAAAACTCGGCGAAAAGCGGCTAAGTGACATCAAACGACCGTGCCGGAGGTCAACAAATTGTAGCCCTGCTTGCGTAGATTTAAGTGGTATTTATATGAAAATTTTCCGACGTTTCCTCGCGACGCACCGTGCGATACCACGATTTTGAGAGCTGCACCACAAGGCAGCATTGCACTAGCGATGGAATCACGCCACATCGTGTACATGCGCTATGGCCCCACCCCACCCAAAAAACTCCTAGCCTCTTTGCTGACATGTTTTCTCGCCCACCCATGGCCATCCCATCATGCCATAGCCTATATGCATGCGCGGCGGGACGTGCGGGGGCCGGCACCAACCCCCCGTTGTTGTGGGGGTACTGGAAACGCTTTGTGTGGCGAAAGTGCCACTCGTGTAAGACATTTGTTAGGGCCAAAGGGGTTGCTCACACTGTATGGTGATAAAGGCTGAGCATAAATGTGCAACATTCCAGGATTTCAGGTCATAAACCCTAGATTCAGGTGCCCTACTATTCGTAAGCTCGGATTCGGCGAGAAGGGGGCCTAGGACTTATGTGGAGGGTTGTATACATATAGCGCAGCCATCTCGCTTCGAGTATACATATGTAACCACAAAACTTACGGTGCTGCCGCGTGGCGCGCGTCGTCGCAGGTCGTCTCGTCGTTCAATAACGTCGTATATTACACGGTTATACGTCGTATCTGGGCAATATGTGGGCATAAATATATACCAAGTATTCATAGCAGTCATCGTCCTTATTTTGGCGCGGTGATTATACTGAACCACAAAATGTTATCAGTGTACATGCATGTATGATGACTGTACATTTATGTTCGTTCGACTACTACCCGGTAAAGGTGTCCACTTTGTCACAATGCTCAGGCACCAGCGAGTACCACTTCCTACAGCACGACTATGGCAACGCTAGGTATGCGTGTTACACTAATATATCAACTGACGAGATGCGTCAAGTGCACGTGCTATGCCGGTCTTTCATACCACCTTCATCAAGCGGGCATGTTCGACTCTTCCGGCAGCTGTATGCGCGGTGGATAGCTAGAGCAGAGGAGCAGGCGCCGGGCGGGGATCTCGGTCTCCTCACTTTATCATGAAAGATGAGTCACATGTCGGATGATACAGACTGACGCGGCTGCTGGGCGCGCTACTGGCATGTTTTCATCCCCCTGATCTGTGACATCAGAGCCACAACCTAGCACTGTAAATAGCAGCAGCAGTAAAATTAACTACTTACTACTTGTTAGAATAAAAAGGCTCTGGGTAGTCTCGTGCTGCTGCAGTAGTAATGCCACACGCTGCGCTTCGAAAAGAGGGGGCAGGCGAGAGGGAGTGGCCTTTGTGCTTCCAGAATGCAGACCGCTGTGAATGGCGCACATAAATCACATAGTGACCGTCTAGCCGAGGGTGTGACATATGACATGAGGGTACAGCGTGGGCCGGTGTGTGGTCAGAGCACCATTATTTTCATATAAAATATGTCATGGTCATTCGTGCTACGGACTGACCACCCCGAATCGCGTTGCAAAATATCGCCGGTCTGGCTCGCCTATCACAAAACTATGGTTCGAGGCGCTCCTTACAGCTCGTCCTTGCCACCGGTTTCCGCCGCGCGGACCCGCTCCCACGCAAACGGCTCGGGCGGCTCCCACTGGTTGGCGTCGTCTTCTGCGCGGTAGTAGTAGTGGCGCGCGTGCCGCTCCGACCAGTGCCGCTCCCAGCCCATGAGCTCCTCCGGCGGGGTGCGCGTCGAGGTGTGCGTCTGCGGGTGGAACCAGTACGTGCCGTACTGGTCCTTCACCTGCCGCCAGCGGTGCTCCTGCGCGCGCCCCGCGCAGCGAAGCAGCGATCCTTAGGAAATCCTTTGGCATCCCTTGTTACACAGGCAAAGAAATCATGCAACATCCTTTCAACGGCTGTGCTCTTCGTGACCTTGGAGTACGAGTACATATGCCTAGGCAGAATCCCTTGGCCAGGAACTTGAAGCTTTCACATGTCTACCATACGATGACAAGCTAACTGACTAGCAAGCCCTCCTCAGGAGGCCACTTACACCCCCCCCCCTCCCAATAAAAGACAAACAATGTTTCACTCGCTCACTATTGCCAACGGAGTGTTGAATGTCGGGGTTCCTCACCAGCGGGTCCTCCCACGTGGTCTCCCCCGTGACGGTATTGTGCCAATACCACTGCTCCTTGAGCTGCGGAGGCGCAGCAGCGGCTAATCGCCTCAGTCAGGCGCGCGCCCGGGGTCACGCTGAGCCCCTCTCAAGCACGCCGCGCCCCGACCCCCAAACAGCACCGTTTCCCTTCGCCACATGTTTCCCCGGCCTCACACATATGTGTGCCCCGCCACTCACCTCGGCAGCCTGCTCCGCAGACAGCTCCCCTGGCGTCTCCCACTGCGACACGGCCCCCGCATCGTTGTGCCAGTAGCCCCCCGCCGGGCCCGCGGAGTCCTTCACCCAGTGCCAGCGCAGCGCCTGCGGGCAGAAGGAAGGTTAAGGAGGGAGGGAAAAAATAAAGGGGGGGGGGGGGGTGAATGGGAGCCGCGTGATGTGCTGTTGCGATGAGGACCGGCAAGGAAACGGCAGCAGGCGGGGACGCGGAACCCCCCTGGTTAGTACCCCCATCCCGCGCATAAAGTATTGAGACAGTCACACAGGTGGGAGCCGCTATGGCTACTGGGCTCCAGGCAGCGCCGCATGGTCGCTATGAGACAGCGCCATAAATAATTCCGACCCTCTTCCAAACGGTTCAGAATCCGGCAAGTGCATTTCTGGGACGTTGTCCATCTGGTACGGTGCTTGAGAATGCTCAGGAAGCACCGCACAAACATGCGGTTAGGTGCCATTGGTCTCACAGATTGGTCTCCTGCTGGGGGCGTCCTGTACGGGAGCTCCCACAGACCGCCTATCGCCGTGTAATTGCGGAGGGAGCACAGGGAGACCGCACCCCCATCCCGCATTTTGTCATCCCCAATCATTTCCCGGCCACTTTTTGCATTCTCCGGTCATTTAGTGGAGGATGGGCGCAGGGCAAAGGGGGGAGGGGGGGGGGTTATACCGCGGGCCTGGTCCAGCGAGTCTGCTGCGTGAGCACGTTGATGTACATGGGGTAGCCGGGGTGGTCCACGTGCTCCGTCTTCACCCAGGAGCAGGACCCCACGGGCAGGTAGGTCGTCTCCTTGGTGCGCACATTGAAGTAGTAGGTCGCGCCGCCGTGCTTCTCCGCGATAAGGCGCAGCCAGGTGCCTGCCGGTGACGCGGGCATCAGCGCCAGGGGCTGCGCTAATCTAGGTAAACATGCCCCTCCACGTAAGCTTATAGAACTTATTTATATACGCTACTAGCTACCGCATTTTACGTTTACTTTCATTTCTGTTTTCTGGGGACGCGTACTAGTTAGCGAATAGTGTATGTGTATATGTATATGTATACGTATATGTATATGTATATGTATATGTATATGTATATGTATATGTATATGTATATGTATATGTATATGTATATGTATATGTATATGTATATGTATATGTATATGTATATGTATGTATATGTATATGTATATGTATATGTATATGTATATGTATATGTATATGTATATGTATATGTATATGTATATGTATCTGTATGTGTATATGTATATGTATATGTATATGTATATGTATATGTATATGTATCTATAGCTATATATATTCACACACACACACACACACACACACACACACACACACACGTTTGTACGCACATGTACATATATCGTGGGAGGAGGGAGGTTATCAGCTTTTTCGTACTCATACAGCATCTTTTACGCGCGAAGAGCCATGGCCGCTCGAAACTGTACTCCTGACACGGTCAATCCGCCGCCGCTACCTGCCTGTACTAAGCTCATTGTCTACGCCCGCCAATTGTTACGTCATGCCACTAATCAGTGGGGATCCTCGTTCCATCTGCCGCCTCATGGAACCATTAGCGCCGCGTGCTAACGTTGCGTCTTGCCAGACGCCCTGCGAGAGGGGTCTCGAACTCGGCAACTCATAACTCGGTAACCGCGGCCTGACACCCCATCCGGCCGGCGATGGTTCACAGGGGGAATGGCGCGGCAACACCGTGGCCGTCAAGATGTTCAACAACGACTACCGCGGCTCGGATGATGTCAACCTCGCCAACTTCAAAGCGGAGCTGGAGATCATGGCGGAGCATGTGGCCACGGTATGGTCTCCCCACTGCGGCCCCCATGTCCTTCGGCGCCTACCCACCGTTGCCATCTGCCATAACCAAGCTTTAGATTTGCTATATAGTGTTGTTACCCACCGCCCCCTCCTTCCACAAAGAGAGAGAACCTATTTGCATCTGGAATTCCGCGGCAACCACGCTTTGAGTTTGTGATATATTATTGTAGTTGACCCCCCCCCCCCCCCCCCCCTAACCCCCCTGTAAAGAGTTGAAATAGATGTTGAAATAAATCAGAATATACTACGAATACCACACGGATCTTTTGAGTTGTTGCTGTCAAATAATCAATGTTTTTTTTTCTACCCGCCGCAAGCCCAATAAAATGTTACTGCGATATGTCAGAATAGACCATGAATATAGCACAGAACTTCTAATTTGATGGTGCAAAACCATGCACTGTTTCTTGTGACCCATGAAGCCGCTTGAATATTATGGAGCCTAGCTGCGCCGAGGTTGCAGCTTTGCCCCTGCAGCATGCTGGGCTAGGAGACCCTCTGCGAGTGGATTCACCGCGGCGTGCTGCGCTGTGTGCTGCCAACAGGGGTCGGACCGCATCGTGAAGCTGTACGGCGCGTGCTTGACGCCGCCCCGCATCTGCATCCTGTACGAGTACCTCTCAGGCGGCTCCCTGCACGACCGCATCCACAACGACTCACGTAACCTCTCATACCTGGAGGTCATTGCCATCTCTCGGGAAATTGCGGAGGGCCTGGTACGGAGCAGCCCCCCCCCCCCCCCCCGCCCCCACCTGCAGGCCTTCTCCTAATCCCCGTCCCCGACCCTCCCAGTGCAGGCTAGGGTGTCTCACTGTGGGGCACTCGGCTCAAAGGAGGCGCTAGCCGGCCTTAAGGAGTTCAAAAGTACATGACCGGAATGTTTGACAATCGAAAGGATATATATGTATATCGATCGGAATGAAAAAACTCCAGAGCGGTTTCCTGTAGTAACATTAATTTGGTTTCACGGGTCGAGAAGAAATATGAATTGTTTTGCATCTACGAATCGGACGACCCGCCTAGCATTCGTGGTGAACTCTTTAAGACTTAAAGACATATATGGTTTTTTTCCCTTTTTTTTGGGGGGGGGGGGGGGGGGGGGGGGGGGGAGCGGGGGGTTAAAAACGATAATATACCGCAAACCGAAAGCGTAATGGTATTAATGTTTTATGAAGTCATGGTATCGCCACATTTTATTAAAATGTCATTTTATTTAAATGTCATTAAAATGCCATCATTTTCTTAAAAAACCAATACTTACAATCATTACTTGCAGTTTCTGTACGGCATTCACAGAGCGGGCTTTTAGATGTGACATGTAGAATCACGTCTGATCATTATTTGTTTTAAATGTGGAAGCAGCTTCCGGGCATTCAGCGTTTGTTTGGAAATCGCAACTTTTGTTGTTGGTTCAGGTACCAGTTCTGTTCAGAGAAGGGAGGTGGGGGGGGGGGGGGGGGGGGGGCAAATTCTGACCTGCTATGGAAAGCCCGAGCTACAGCAGTACATATTGCAGTTCTCATTGCAACATGTGCGCGCTCTCGGGATCTGCACAGTAGTGACCAACCTACAGCCCAGAACTCCCTGCCCGGAGATCAGACAAGTTATATAAAAGGGGGCTCAAAGAGGGGATCCTGACCGACAATTGAAGTTTTGATGGCCTTAGACTGTCCGGCATTTAAGCCCCCTCCCCCCCTCCAATTCGCCATTCCCCGCTCTGCAGGCATACATCCATCCAAACGTCATCCATCGCGACCTCAAGCCCCAAAACATTTTGCTTGACGCGGCTGGGCGCGCCAAGATCTGCGACATGGGGCTGAGCCGCCACAAGGATGCGCTGCAGAGCTACCTCATGACCGAGGCAGGCGGCACGCCAATCTACATGGTGAACCCCCAGCCTACGGGTGCCGGCGCGGCAATAAGATAACTAGTGCAAATAAGAACCTGCCCAGCCTGTCAGTAGCTAATTTGGGCGAAATTATACCGGAATCAACCCGAATTATGTTAGTCGCTAGATTGCACATCCCACAAACACGGGGGATATGCCTACTTTTGTGGTTACAACATCGACCATTACGAATGCCCTGAGATAACACGAGTTTTGCCGTTTCGACAAGAAACAAAACTGAAAGGCGGACGCCGGCTGTCTAAGACGATTCCAGCAATGACATGCAAATGTGCAGGTTGCTTCAGCAGGGCATGTCAAAATTTCATTAGAATAATTATACGAATACTGCATGGATGTATCACAGACCAAAGCTTTTACAGTTGGGTGATTTGCCATATCCGTGCGCTGTGAATGCATGCAAGCCCAAATTGGCACCTCGGTTCTTATTGGTACATAACAGCCCGTAGCTTACCCCGCTTGCTATCGCTCCCCTCCCCCCATCCCCCCCCCCCCCCCCTTCCCCCCCTCCCCCCACCCAACCCAACCCACTGCCTTGTGCCCCGCCTGCCATATCTGGCCGCTGCATGACACCGCATGCGCCGTTCTGCATTCCGGTGCGCAGGCACCAGAGATCTTTGTGAATGCCAAGGTACACGACCGGGCGGATGTGTACTCACTGGGGGTCATCATGAACCAGATGATTAGCCGCGCGGCGCCGTGGAAGGGCATGCAGCCGTTTCAGGTAGGCTACACCCCATGGCCACGCCCCCCTTGTCATCCGCGACATCAACGACACGCCTGCGATATAATACACCCCCCACGCATTTAGGGGGCATGCATGGGGTCCCCGCAAGCGCCAGCAGACTACTACGGGTGGCGTTGCTCGGATACTGTACGCTGCGGCACAACTTACAGTCACTCACCCAGTCGAGAATGATGCTGCAAGTGCGAGACTTCTTCGTTTAAGGTTCTGTAATTACGATAGTATGAGAGTTTAGCTACTACGGGTGTTTAGTAAATACATACATTCCAGAAATGAATAATACGGTGTAATAAGTAAGGGATGAAATGCTCCATGTGTAATTCCCATTTTGATTCCTGCCCCTAGATGTATGTATTACTCTTTGTTTTAATATGTCGCGGTGTCTTTACCATGAGGTTTATCCGAAGATATGGCTCGGTGTGCCCGCTGTGGCCATGCAGGTGATCTACGCGGTCTCCATGAAGCACGAGCGGCCGGCGATTGCCGACGCGTGCCCGCCAGCTTTCCAGGAGCTCATTGAACGCTGCTGGGCGCACGAAGTGGAGACACGGCCTCGATCGCGCGAATTAGTGCGCCTGCTGGACGAGCTCTACGCCGCGGCAGAGGGAGACCCGGTTAGTCATTTCCCGCTTGCATGAGACGTTAGACTAGGGGACCCAGGCAGCGGCCGTGACATATTATCAAACATTTAATTACCCCTTACCGGAAGTGGTCTCTGGAGCGCCGAATCAGTGAGCAACATAGGCAAGGGGGTACGCCATACGATTAACGATGTAACAAGCTGCGGATGATGCCGTATGCTTCACGGGGCAGCTGTCGCAGCATGCCCTTTCACAACTTTAAATACAATTCTCTACAAGTGTCTTCACGTTCATTTTACAAATGATGATTCTATATTGCCCGGGTATCACCCTCCGTCTTCATATCCGGCCGCGCCCAGCTTCCATGTATAATAGGTAGACACGATGCCCGGTGTAGTGCGAGGCACCCCTAATGGTGTTACTAATTGTGCTCCTTTTACAAGAGCCATCGGTGTACATGTCACCGCTCACTGCCAATGTTGAATCTACCAGCATGCCGATGTTATCATGAATGTGTGAATTTGATAAACGACTCAATTTGAATTCATGAATTATGAAGTGATGTAGTAAGGGCGTATGAATGCAATCTATACGTGTACGGCATCACCGCCGTCGCGTAAACCCAGCTGTATGACACCACGGAGCATATTTACAAAGTACGCGCGCTCTCCACGCCGGCAGCGTGTATGCGCGCGCGAGCAACTCACCACTTCTTGCAAAATAGCTGACACTGCAATTACATATGGCATGCTCCAAAACTAGCCGCCCGCCCAAAATCGCCGTCCACATTCCATGCGCCTGCAAAGCAAAAGGGTCAGGTTTCGGTCGGCGTTGTCGACTGGTGTGCAGCCCTTTAACCAAGGCTGATGGCGGATCCATGCGGTCACTGGCTAGGGCATCGTCTACCTAGAGCGCATGGTAGGAATGGCCACATTATTATCAATAGGCGCCCCAGCAAATCATGCAAACAATGGGCAGCGCCACGCGCTCCCAAAAGTCGATAGAACCCCGCCGTTTAGGTCCAAGTTATGCGTGATGTCTCGCGTCATGAATTGCTAAAATATCGGGCCCTGGTCGCGCCTCGTCATATTTATTTTCAATGTGGCACCGCCACTCGCCCCGGTGCCCGCGGCGGACTGAAGCCCATATTCGAAAAAGCCGCTACATCAGCTATGGCCGTAGATTCACCGCTAATATAGGAAAACCTGCATTCAAAAAGCCGCTAGATCTTAGTAGATTCAGTCTTGGCCGTCGTAGATTCGACCTATCTAGGGCAAAACGAGTAGATCCTATACTGAGGGATTTACGGGCCACATCGCGAGCCACACGTCGAGACTGCCGCCTGCCCGCCTAGTCCACCGCTCCACCTTCAGTGCCGCCCGGGTCCCGCCGCCTATTCAGTGCCGCCCCGCCTTTCCGGCGCCATGCATGTTTAGGCGCCTATGAGCGGGGCCGGTCATGATGTATCCCTCCGTCCTGTTGGGCTCGCTCTATTCCGCGTCGCTCGACCTTCACCAGACTCCACGATGGCGACCTAGGGTTGAGCCGCGCCAATCTCGGTTGGCGACCATCAGGACCCGGACGGCTCCTCCTGGCGCTCGGGCACAGTGAACTGGCGGCCCGTCGAGTAGCACAGGGAGTGGATCTGAGGTTGGGTACCGACGGGTGGGACAATGAGGAGTGAGCAGTGTTGCGGGCCGCGGCGGCTTTGGGTTGGTAGCTACATCCTGGCGGCAGCTGGCGCGGGCGGCGCGGCCGCAGCGAGATGTGAACGATTTGAGACGGTTATTTGAGAGAGAATGTTGCGCTGCTCCTTGTGCTTGTTGTTGTCATGTTCGTCCCAGCGGGTCGATAAAGCGTCCACCTTCAACGCCAGCGCTTGCAGTAACGCAAGCGTTGTCGTGTCCCGTGTCGTCTCTGTCGGCTCCGCGGGCGTTTCGGCCAAACTGTTGGCTGGCGTTGCCTTCGTAGGGTGTGCCGCCTTCTTGCCGCCTGCCATCGTAGCGTGCGCAAGTGTCGTGGTGGAAGACTAGTCGGCGAGACCGTCCGCTCGTAGAGATATTCACACCTTGCACACCTACGATAGGTGCGACGCCGTTGCGCTAGCTGGTCAGCTGGCGCAAAGGCAGAAGGTGGACTCCCCTCGTGGTGCGGGTGCGTCATGTAGCAGGGCTGTCGCATGCTGTCGCTAGCGCAGTGTAGTGGTAGTGTACAGCAACTACCATTTCTCGCGCGCACTTTAAAATGTACGATGAAATACACCAATGTACACAATTAGGCAATGCTGACTCAACAATATAATAAATCTACGATGTACTCCGTATCGTTTTTGAGGCTACGATGCCCGCGCAGTTGCTTTACGAATATACAAAGCATGTACCACGAAATAAACGCAGCACACATCCAAAACTGTACAACATACGTAATGCGCCGATGCGCGTTTTCAGGAAACGCGCTCCGTAATCCGCCCCAGGCTCGCAACGCCCCGCCACGTGGGATCAGGTGACCCTCCGCCTATAAATACGGCGCACGCTCCTCGGGCGAGCATACCCATCGATCGGAACGCTGCCATTTTGGTCGCAGGTGTCGACGACGACGACGCACACTGCGGTACACTCACTCCCCTAGCCCGGTGTTTTCGCTCAATGCACCGCGCCCATGCATGTGCTATTGCCGTGCTCATTTTTCCTCGCTGTGCTTCCTGCTTAAATCCCATTCGTAAATCCCATTCCTGAGTAAATCCCATTCGCGCCGTCCGCGTTTTTGCGTTTACGGGACTGGCACCTCGATTCCGCGTGACAAAGACGCCGATTTCGTGAAGCAGCGAACGTGACAAACGAACTAAACAGCACACGATGCACGATAAAATCGTTTCTCACCCTCTGCAGAACACACTGTCGTTTTTCCCCTCGCCATTGGTCTAAAATCCCGTTCGACATCACGTCAATTGCTGCTCTGCACCCCCCCCCCCCCCCCCCCCCCCGCGCCCCCTTCCCACCCCCTCCTCGTCACTCGCGTGCGGCGTAGCGTTTCACGATTTCTAGTACCCCTACCCGTACTGGCACCGCCCAGACAATATGACAGTATGAATCGAGGGCGAAAACCGGCAACATGCCTGAGCAAGCGAGCGCGTGCTGATCTGCGTCCGTTTTTTGTTTATTTATCTCGCTACCTGTACCTGTACAAGAAATTACAGACACCAGACCTTGCGTAGCGCCTACGGGCGCGCGAGAACTCGCGACTACCATCCCGTGACCTGTATCAGAATGAACTTCATGATTCTAAGCGCGTGTGGCTTCTGACCCGACAGGTGTTTGGAGTATTCCATCCGGGTGTCGCATTCTACGCCTACCCGCCAACGGGGACTCGACAGCGCGCAGCAACCAAGGCATCGGTACCGAGCACGAGATCGCCACGACGTTGATGCCCCTAGTTTGGCCCTATTTGTCGTTCTGCATCCCCCTGCCTTACGAATTTCCTGCATGTGTGAGGATCCAGAAGGAATTTTCCTTCTGGGATAGCTCTAGAAGTCCAGAAGGAATTTTCCTTGTGGCGTGTTAGCAGTCGGAAGGAATTCCTTCTGGCGACTTTGTAGCGAGTGGCGGATTTCCTTGTAAAAAGTACAATGTTTGCATTAATACATTGGGAGATGCCATTTAGAGGCATATCATACGGACATCGCGTCATCAGATAATCCTTGTCATCATCTACCGTTCGCGCACCGCGGGCTGCCACGTCGACAACGCTAACGCATGACGAGAGATGTGATTCATACGGACAAATATCAAGATGCGTTGGTCTGTCATCAGATATCGCAAGAAATCGACCGGCGCTTCTAGTTCCGCCGCCGCCATCGGGCCCGCAAACACCATTTTTTCCCTCGTGTCTCTCGCCCCGCCCGTCCCGCCCATCCACACTGGACAGTCATGGAGCGTCCCAGCTTTGCCGTAGACGAAGTTAAAGGGCTTGCACTTACCTACGGCAACGCGCAGTCGGAGGGCAGCGCGTACCCTCGGATGCTGGCCATTGCCGGGGCCGCACTGGACATAGACATGGACACACCGCATACAGACGAAGCGTACACCGATGAGGATGACAACGGGGCCACGCCCCATGGCCACGCGAGCGCACGCCATCCTAACCGTGCAGGCAACGAGAAGCGAGACAAGGATTAGGCACTGCGCCGGCTTTCGAGGGATGACCACGCGCGGGCGGGCGAGACAAGCGCAGCGCGGTGGCGGCGGGCGAGGCGCCAGGGCTGCGGCCGCTGCGCCCCGCCAGTGCACGCACGGGCCTTCGCGCGTAGCTCCCGCGGCGAAACCGTGAACCCAGGGGAAACATGACCCCCCATAGTGCGGGGAGGGCGGGTCTCCCATGTGGGTTCGCCCCGCCTGGCTGTCCGTTGCGGAGATTGCTCGGTGGAGCCTGCCATGGCGTCGGCGGGTGCCGGGCAGGTAGGTAGACTGGGCGAAAATGTTTTGAAAATGGGTTGGCCGAGGCCGCTATCTGATGACGCGTGTATACTGTACACGGGGGCATTTCCATTTGGAAATGCCCCCGTGTACAGTATACACGCGGGTCTGTCATCAGATAGCGGCGCGGGGCATGTCATCAGTTACGACGTGGCACGCTCCGGTGCGAGTATTTATCCGATGACAGGATTATCTGATGACGCGATGTCCGTATGATATGCCTCTTAGCTCTAGAGAACTACTCGTTTCGTCGGGTACGAGCGATTGCTGGCCTTGCTGGCATTGCTGGCCTTAATTAACGGGATATGGACTAAGAACTAAATCCCCCAGCAGTGGCGTAGCTCGGCCATAGTATCGGTGCCCAAGAAAGGCGACGCGACCGTTATTTCCCCTACCTCTTTGGGTTGAGCGGAGGAAAAGGAGAGCGGCGTCCGAAATCGCCTGGAATATGTGAGAATCAATACCGGTCGCAATACGGTTCTATCACGGATTTTTAGGCGTCCGTCCTCCGTCCTCCGTCCGTCCTCCTGTGCTGCGTCTTCGCTTATGAACCGTCATATGTTCGATCTGTGCTCGTTTGATTTCTAGGCACACCTCCGACGACGGTAAGATTCTGAATGGATGCGCGTGTATTCTAGCCCAGGCACGTCATGTATTCGTCTAAAACGCCAAAATAACGCGGTACCGCAGCGCGTTTTTATTGCTGAATCAGCAAGCGAGACTATTCAGCGACTATTCCTTACCTATACGGTAGTCCAAGTATGGTGCTGTAAAAAGGGGTCGCCGCGGTGCGGGGGCAGTCCGCCGACCAGGGGCCCGGCGTCCGTCGACGGACGGGCGACGGTCGAACGACGGCGTCCGGCGTCCGGTGCCGGTACAGGCGGCGGGCGTGGCGATTCGCGCCGTGCCCGCCCCGTAGACCTGACGACCGGCCCGACCTGCGCGGCCTCGTGCGGGATGCGGGCCGCCTGTAGGCGGCTTGTACTGTATTGCTGATCTTGCAGTGCTGTTTTTTTTTTTTTTCCCTTCTTTAGCGGTGGGTTGGGTACCGGCCTTTTTGTATTAATGCACACCAGTAGTCAGCGGCCCGCTTTTACGCGGCTTGCAGATTTATTCTGTTTTACAAAATAAATACGTCTCTTTTGAAAAATAAATTACTGACAAATCTAACGCTAAAAGCATTATTACCCGGAAACAACAGTATTATTACAAGATCAACACTGCAAGCCAGCTAAAAGCGGCCCGCATCCCGCACCACGCTCAACCCAAGAGGTAGGGGCACCTCCACAGATCCCCGGCGCGAAGCGCCGCTTAGTGGACAATTATAGGGGTATTTCGATTATGGGTGCCGCTATGAAACTCCTTATGACCGTCATTTCCCAACGCTTGCAAGACGTCTGCCAAGCTAAAGGGATAATCCGCCGTTGGCAAGCGGGTTTTATGCGGAATGAGGAGGGCCCCATGCAAGTCGCCAGCTTGTTCGATATCGCGGCTCGTCGCCAAGCGGCAGGTCTACCCACGTACGCGGGTTTTATTGACTTTAGGAAGGCATATGACACCGTACCTCATGAGCTTTTATTCCTATAAAACTACAAGCCATAGGAGTTACGGGTCATATGCTTACGTACCTTCATTAAAACTTTATACAGGGATAGTATGGTACGGGTCAAGACAGGGGTGGCCCCGGGAACACTATCAGACCCCATACCCATAGAGCGTGGCCTCCGACAGGGATGCCCCGCTTCCCCCATCCTATTTAACATATTCATTAACGATATATTCGATGGGGTAGAACATCTAGGGTGTGATGTACCAGGGTGCACTGACACATTAGCGGCAAGGCAACCACTAAGGGTGCCGGGTCAGTTATACGCGGACGACGCTGTTGGTATCACAGGCTCGTTCGATAACCTGCATGCCATGTTCGCCCACTTCTCGCAGTGGGCGGAGGACCATTTTATGGGGTTTGGGGTACTTAAGTGTGGGGTGATGGCATTAGGCCGATATTCCGACGAGACCGCGTTACGCGAACAAGCTGCCCGATGGCAGCTTGGGGGGGAACGGGTACCGGTTGTAAATGAACATAGGTACTTGGGTACGGGCATTAAGTCGGATTTAGGTGTGCAACACATAGTATGTAGACGACCGGGTTAAGAAGGGTAAACGCGCTATTTAGGCGCTCGATTCGGTATTAGTCGGTGGACGGGACATAATTCCTATTAATGTGCGTGTGTCGGTCTTTAAAACCTGTGTACTGCCGGTTTTAACTTATGGGTGTGAAGTATGGGGCATGGATAGAACTAGCGGCGCAAATAAATTACAAACCGTACTCAATCAGTGCTTGCGTTGCCTCATTGGGGTAGGTAAAAACTCCCCTGGGGTGGCCACTGCACCGATGATGCGGGAATTGGATATTGCGCCCATAGAGGCTACGGCCGCTGCGGCACGGGCTCGGGCGTTCCTTAAAGCATCCGACTTGAATTATACATGTATAACCCATTTAGTAGATCAGCCAAGTCGGGCGCGCCCTAACACGTGGACGTCGGGGACTGTGCGGTGGTTAGATCGACTAGCTAGGGCGAACGTAGGGCTAGCTGAGGGGGCGCACCTTCCACTTGAGTGGAGGTCACTAGCCGCGCGCGATGCCGCTAAACTAGTAAAGGCATCGGTGTGGGCGCGTTACGAATCGTCGGTATCGTTAGCACGCAATAACACCTGGGGTATATATGTCCAGGCGTCCTATGCGTCAAACCCATTGCAACAGTACGGTGTGGGTGTCCCGCCGGGGGTTGTGGCCGGGTTGCACATTCTGATACAATTACGCACCCGAGTATTTCCCACTGCCCGCCGATTGGCCCGGATTCATGCCATGCCTGAGCGGTTCCTTGAACACTGCCCTGCATGTGGCGGAGGTGAATCTGAGACTATCGAACATATGTTGGCGGAGTGCCCGCGGTGAGGGTATCACCGTCATAATTTTGGGTTGTTAGTTCCGGAGTTCAGGGATTTTATTAGTAGTCAGGTTAGTGCGTCAACGCCTGAGGACTTAACTGCCTTTATTTTGGGCGGGGTCCCCCCCTCCCTTCACGGCGCCCTGGATGTTACTGGGAATGGGAAAATTTTCCAGCTATGCCGTCGGGCCCTCCCTCACATTGCCTTTTTTGTTGCACATGTATCGCACTCCCGAAATGCTTTGCTCCGCGGGTTGGGGCTTGCCCCAACTCGCATTACTCGAATGGGCCGACGCCCAAACGGGTAGGGCGGACCTTTCGTGGTCAGTGCCGGGTATTTTGATGGCAGTGTTTTAGACGGTGATCCAACAGTGTTGGAAATTCCGTCACTGGCCTCCAATTAGTCTTGCGAAATGCTTCGGCAATTTGCTTGATGACTGTAACGGAGCGTCGCCTACCCAGGGCTTTCCGTAACTGGATTGCTGCCTAAACGGCCGTCGTAGAGACGCTGCAAGGGTTTCACTGGTGCCAGTCCTGTCCCGGGGGCGAAAAAAAAACGAGCGAGTACTGTGTGAGATGCCAGTAGTTAAACATCCACCGCTGAAAGCAATCCTAAAAGATTACTGGTACCACGATGCCGCTGGTACTAAAAGATTGCGACAAGTCGCTACCTGTGCTAGTCGCTACTTATAATAATAATTACATGAGCTAGCAGCAGAAGGCGATATCGGAAATCACCAAAGAAAAGGGCAATCAGAAAGGTCCCCTACAACGACTGCGGGGTGGGAAGCAGCAACATGAGAAGACGTGGAGTGGGCACGAGCACACGCATCAGACTTGGCCATCTGCACACCGGCAGAGAGAATGCCGCCCAGGGTACCATGCACGCAAGCCGAGACCCGCTGCAACAGCCCCCGCCGTGTGCGCGACAGGTGACGGCGGAACTCGGCAGGTTGGCTGGCGACAAAGTTCCGAAGTGCCTGAACGGATTGACCACGAAGAAAGCAAGAGGTCGGGGCGGAAGGACCGCCAGGGAAGTTGCGCACAACCAACAGCACCGCAAAGATGTAGACCACCGTCAAAGCGGACTTCCCGAGACGGCCGCGGTCCTCAACCACAAAAGGGTAGTACCGGTGAACACCCTGCACTGGGGCGGAAGACGCCCGGTCCGCTGCCAACTTAGCATGCTCCGCCTCGGTCGCCGCGATTCCCGGGGTGCACCAGCGGGGGTCGTTGCTCCAAGTGGGGGTCGTGGAGGACACGCACGCGAAGTCGATCATGTAATCGCACGCCGCCCCCCCCCCCCCCCCCCCCCCCCCCACCCCGCCAGTCGCTACTTATAATAATATCTGACACTCTTCACTGTGAGATTCAGATGTGACATACGGGTGACGAAGCACTACTACTAGCGACTATTATTTATCCGTGAAGGCTGCTGCTGGTGGCAGCACGTCCATCCAGTTACGTGCGAGTACATCCGGCGTTATTGCCGGCGGGCGATAAATCCTTTTTGTCATCATTCTGGTAGTCGTACTAGCCCGGTAGATTGTTAGTAGATGGCACTGACGTATAAGGTACAAGGTTGTCCGTGTGGTACCGGGTAGTACCGGGTGGTACCGGGTAGTACGCGATATATTTATTGAGCCGGTACCGGGTATCTAGTACCCGGTACCCGGTACCCGGGCACGATGACGAGTGGTCCTGTGGATAACTACGCCTATTAGTACATGGGAGCGCAAATCTCAGCCGTACTTTTTGGACAAAGTGGGGAATTTTGTGTACATTATAGCTAGTACTGCTGAACGGGCCTGCCAGCCGTCCGATCAAAGGTCATCAGATGGGCGGTTTGGCTGCCATGTTTTGCCAAAGAGTGCTCACGTTACATAAATATTCGCGAGGGGGAGGGCGGGGGCAGGCAGCGGTTTGCCGAAGAATGATTGAATTACAATATTTGCGACAGCTGCCATCGGGGAATGTGGCCCGGCGGGGGGGGGGGGGGGGGGGGGGGGGGGCGGGCGGGCGTGGTCCCCCCGCCGCCCCCGCGCCCCCCCCCTCCCCCCCCCCCCGCCGCTCCCGCCGGGGGAGTGAGGGGAGGGGGGTAAGGGGGCGGGGGCTACTGCTTGTTCTTGTTCTTGCGTGCCCGGGGGACCCTCCGCTTCGACGATCTCGCTGCCTCCGCCTCCGCCTCCGCCTGCGCCTGCGCCTCCGACTCCGCGACCGTCAGTTTCTTACCTCGGCGTTTCTTCACTGGCCTCTTCCGCTTCTTGTCATCCCTCAGTGTCTTCACCACCCCGGGAGGCTGTGCCGTCGACGACGCCGCCATGAGCTTCCTTACCTTCGCGTCGGGACGCCCCCTGTGCCCAGACACCCACAACAAGCCACAATCGTTTCGCCTTTAAGCGGCTGAGGATGCGGCCTCCTCGGCCACCACGAGTTGCGCCGCTGGCGCTGTGGAAGCCTTGGCGTTGAGGTGGGCCTTACGGCGCTCCCGGACGAACCTGCGCGCGGCACAAGTTAGCCACGAGTGGGTGCGTGCTAATGTGGAGGATGGAGTGTTTTGTTGCGCGCCCACCTTGTCACGCGTTTCCTCATGTCTTTCTCGTCCTCCTCGATGCCGGCGGCGCGGACACGCGAGACAACAAGGCTCGCCGCCCACTTTTGCCCGGGGGGGCGAGGTCGGCCATGGCGCTGTGAGCGGTGAAGGGGGGGGGGGGGGGGCGGCCGAGGTGGAGAAACTAACACCCAGTCGACGACCGCCTTCCGCAGCAGTCAACGACACATCGGAGGCGAGGAGCAGCGCGCCACTACTATTTATATGCACGTATTGTCAAGAGCTAGTCGGTGCGGCATTGTGTCGGTGTAATTTCGCAATGTTTATTGTTGAAGTAGCACGGCGTAATGGATACGGCGAGTGAATCCGGGATAATGTGTGCGACGAATGTGCGCGCGCAGCGTTGTGCGGCGGTGTGCGGCGGTGTGCACCGATGTTAATATAGTGTGAATATTATATCGGCCGTAGACGATCAGGTCTGGCAGCACCGCCCGTGCTTGTAAATAAGCGACAATGGATCTAGTCTCCCGCTAGTCTGTGCACCGCCAGTGCACTCCGCAAGCCTCGCCTCCATCCGCGTCGGAATCGGTAGTAAGTGTTGTTGTGTGCGCACATCGTGACAACATAACACGGTGGCAATTGCAATTATTAGCGGTGGATAATGTGAAGGCGTTTTCGAAATCGACAGAGAATGAGGCGGTGCTGGCGGAGTGCATTGGCGGTGCATCGAATAGCGTGTTGCTGGGGTTTTGGCTGCATCGGACGCCGTGTTCCCACCCATCCGGCACGGAATGTCCGGTTTTCACACATTTGTGTGTTAATAAAGTGTGAATATTACGCGTCTTTTACGCCGGGTGGATGGGCATCCGGCGTCCGATGCACCCCAATTATTTGCAGCACGCTACTCTACGCACCCCCAACGCACTCCGCAAGCCTCGCCTCCATCCGCGTCGGAACCGGTAGTAAGTGTTGTTGTGTGCGCACATCGTGACAACATATTACACGGTGGCAATTGCAATTAGCGGTGGATAATGTGAAGGCGTTTTCGAAATCGACAGAGAATGAGGCGGTGCTGGCGGAGTGCATTGGCGGTGCATAGAATAGCGTGGTGCTGGGGTTTTGGCTGCATCGGACACCGTATTCCCACCCATCCGGCACGGAATGTCCGGTTTTCACACATTTGTGTGTTAATAAAGTGTGAATATTACGCGTCTTTTACGCCGGGTGGATGGGCATCCGGCGTCCGATGCACCCCAATTATTTGCAGCACGCTACTCTACGCACCCCCAACGCACTCCGCAAGCCTCGCCTCCATCCGCGTCGGAACCGGTAGTAAGTGTTGTTGTGTGCGCACATCGTGACAACATATTACACGGTGGCAATTGCAATTAGCGGTGGATAATGTGAAGGCGTTTTCGAAATCGACAGAGAATGAGGCGGTGCTGGCGGAGTGCATTGGCGGTGCATAGAATAGCGTGGTGCTGGGGTTTTGGCTGCATCGGACACCGTATTCCCACCCATCCGGCACGGAATGTCCGGTTTTCACACATTTGCGTGTGAATATATATAGTGTGAATATTACGTACGCGTCTTTTACGCTCGGTGGATGGGCATCCGGCGTCCGATGCACCCCGAATCTCACCAACACGCTACTCTACGCACCCCCAACGCACTCCGCCAGCCCCGCCTCTTTCCGCGCAGGTCCTACGTTCCATTGTATGTATATACATACGTACATGTACTGCTCCGAAACCAGCCCAAATTTGATGAGTGCACAAGTGTAAATGGGGGGGGGGGGGGGGGGGGTGTGGCGGCGGGGCATCCACTCACACATACCCCGGCGATGCATGACAGATATTACATGCCGTGGCGGGTCGGCGGGCCGACCCGGCGGGCCGACCCGGCGGGGGGGGGGGGGGGGGGGGGGGCGTCTATTCAACTACACGTGCGACAGTGTCGTTTCGTGGAGCAGTATATGTGCCCGGCCTCATTTATACCGCCCCCTACCTGCGCTGCATGGTCCACCCCTACGAATTACTTAGCACAAACCGCCATTACTTAATAGGAACCTAGCACAGCCAGGCTTATATGCCCGCTTTGCCGATCAACTTCTACGCACTTTCCGTCCCTCAACCGCCGGACATGGGGGTTAAGCCGCCAGCCTCGGCAGTTGCTTAGCCAGACTTGGCATCCCGTACCGTGTCCATGGCTTCGCAGCTCTGCCGCCGGCACACGCCGAGTCCGGGGCTTGCTGCCGCGGGGTTGCGCACGCATGCACGCACGGTAATACGCCGCCGACGCCGCCACGCTTACTTCCACCACCTTCGCCAGCCGCAGCTTCGCACGCCGTTCCGCCGACATACGAAACGCACGAATCCCCCCCCCCCCCCCCCCCCCCCGTCCCCGCGTCATGTATAATATATTCGAGGCGACTATGCGGGGCGCGGCACACGCCGCGGCGTGGGTCGGCGGAGCGGCAGGCGGCGGGAGCCCTAATGGCCGGGCAGTATCCACACCCACACAGGCACCGCCGCTCACCTCCGACGCGGATGAACCGCCTCCCAAAGGAAACATGCCGGTTGGTGGTAATCCCAGCAGGCGTGGGGTGCCGGCGCCGGTACTGGTGCGACGGAGCTGTCGCGTCAGGAACCGCACCGCATGTGGAGCAACACATGGCGGTGCCGGCCCCACCTATGTCTAGGGCCACCTCCTCACAACACCCCGCCACGACGGCGTCGGCCACCGCCGACGGCGCCGTTGCGGGGGGGGACGCCCTGCCAGGCGACGATGATGCGCCTGGTGCGCCGCGTCAGGAGGCGGAGGAGGCCGTAGTCGAGGCGACTGATCGGGCTGAGGGGGTTGTCGAGGCGAGCGAGGCTGCGCTCGCGCCACCCGCCCCGCAGCCACCTGCGGGACATGCCGACTTGCTCGTCGCCATGTTGACCGGAGCACTACGAGCAGTGGCGGGAGGCGGCCACATGCACTATCATGTGCGTGTCCTGGCCGGACGCCCGTCATGCGTGGACTGCGGCCAACGGACGGACTGGGAGTGTTGCTGCGACGGCACCCCGGCTTTGTGCGGCCCCAAGTACCCATGCATGGCGACCCATCAGCGGGCAGTCCCCTGCCCGACCACGGCCGCGGTGAGGGCGGAGTTCCGCCATGTCAGGGACGCGTTCCACGACGCGACTCGCGCCGCCGTGTGTGAGGCTTCCGAGAAGGCACGCGCGGCTGGTAGGGTGCGCAGGGTGAGGCGGCGGACGGCCCAGGAGTTGAAGGAGAGCGAGACATGCCGTCAGTGAGGTCGGGCGCAATGTCATTGGGTGGGGCACACGGGTGTGTAACACTTGCACTTTGCGCGTACTGCTGGGTTACATCCAAGCGGTGTCACACTATGCAACCGGAAAGGCTGCGTTGCTACTGCAAACGATGCTACGCCTCACTCGGTAGCAACCGCTGCCCCGCCTATCCCACAGCCGCTGCCCCCCCCTTCCCCCCCCCCCCCCCGCCGCGGGATCCCCGCCATCAGCAGCTTGCACTTGCACTTTGCGCGTACTGCTGGGTTACATCCAGGCGGCGTCACACCGGAAAGGCTGCGTTGCTACTGCAAACGATGCTACGCCTCACTCGGTAGCAACCGCTGCCCCGCCCATCCCACTCGGGATGCTGAGAGCAGCTAAAGGGCACCGGGGGCGGGGCAAGAGGGAGCAGGGCCAATGATTGTGGAAGAGCGGGGACCCGCTTGCATGCCATCGTATTATATCTTGCACAATATCTGTTGCTGCACTCATATCTCACATCACTAGCTTAGCTATAGTGATTCCCCCCCCCCCCCCCCCCCCCCCCCCCCGCACCGCGTACGCACAAGCCTGGGTATACGCATCAACTGCCCGCCGGGATGAGAAACTGGTATTGGTTGTGTGTTTGTGCGACGATGATGCGCCTGGTGCGCCGCGTCAGGAGGCGGAGGAGGCCGTAGTCGAGGCGACTGATCGGGCTGAGGGGGTTGTCGAGGCGAGCGAGGCTGCGCTCGCGCCACCCGCCCCGCAGCCACCTGCGGGACATGCCGACTTGCTCGTCGCCATGTTGACCGGAGCACTACGAGCAGTGGCGGGAGGCGGCCACATGCACTATCATGTGCGTGTCCTGGCCGGACGCCCGTCATGCGTGGACTGCGGCCAACGGACGGACTGGGAGTGTTGCTGCGACGGCACCCCGGCTTTGTGCGGCCCCAAGTACCCATGCATGGCGACCCATCAGCGGGCAGTCCCCTGCCCGACCACGGCCGCGGTGAGGGCGGAGTTCCGCCATGTCAGGGACGCGTTCCACGACGCGACTCGCGCCGCCGTGTGTGAGGCTTCCGAGAAGGCACGCGCGGCTGGTAGGGTGCGCAGGGTGAGGCGGCGGACGGCCCAGGAGTTGAAGGAGAGCGAGACATGCCGTCAGTGAGGTCGGGCGCAATGTCATTGGGTGGGGCACACGGGTGTGTAACACTTGCACTTTGCGCGTACTGCTGGGTTACATCCAAGCGGTGTCACACTATGCAACCGGAAAGGCTGCGTTGCTACTGCAAACGATGCTACGCCTCACTCGGTAGCAACCGCTGCCCCGCCTATCCCACAGCCGCTGCCCCCCCCTTCCCCCCCCCCCCCCCCGCCGCGGGATCCCCGCCATCAGCAGCTTGCACTTGCACTTTGCGCGTACTGCTGGGTTACATCCAGGCGGCGTCACACCGGAAAGGCTGCGTTGCTACTGCAAACGATGCTACGCCTCACTCGGTAGCAACCGCTGCCCCGCCCATCCCACTCGGGATGCTGAGAGCAGCTAAAGGGCACCGGGGGCGGGGCAAGAGGGAGCAGGGCCAATGATTGTGGAAGAGCGGGGACCCGCTTGCATGCCATCGTATTATATCTTGCACAATATCTGTTGCTGCACTCATATCTCACATCACTAGCTTAGCTATAGTGATTCCCCCCCCCCCCCCCCCCCCCCCCGCACCGCGTACGCACAAGCCTGGGTATACGCATCAACTGCCCGCCGGGATGAGAAACTGGTATTGGTAGTGTGTCTGTGGGGTGGAGGGGGGGCAAAAGAGCTGCCAATTGCTGCCAAGCTGGTGCGTTACATTGGGGCAGTCGCGGGGCAGACAATTGGGGCTCGCTTCAGAGCATTATCTAGTGCCTATGCGGCTGCGCCGCCTCCGCCGCATGCAGACTCTCCGGGCTCACCAGCACCGCCACCTCAGTCATGCGGCCCTGCATCCCGCAGCCCGCCGCCGCCAGCCAGATCAGAGGTATCCAGAAGCCAGTGCTGGGGTTGTTGCGGCATGACCGCATAGTTTTCAGCGGCTGCCGTCCACAACTTGTAATGCATCCCTTTCCGCCGATTCCGCTGTATGCGCTGTCTTGGCGCCGCGCTGCCCCGGCCGCCGCGCGTTGGCGCCGCGCTGCCCCGGCCGCCGCGCGTTGGCGCCGCGCTGCCCCGGCCGCCGCGCGTTGGCGCCGCGCTGCCCCGGCCGCCGCGCGTTGGCGCCGCGCTGCCCCGGCCGCCGCGCGTTGGCGCCGCGCTGCCCCGGCCGCCGCGCGTTGGCGCCGCGCTGCCCCGGCCGCCGCGCCTTGGCGCCGCGCTGCCCCGGCCGCCGCGCGTTGGCGCCGCGCTGCCCCGGCCGCCGCGCCTTGGCGCCGCGCTGCCCCGGCCGCCGCGCCTTGGCGCCGCGCTGCCCCGGTCGCCGCGCCTTGGCGCCGCGCTGGGTATCGAGTCCTCCCCTCCCTAGTGAGCGCGTCCACCTGCGCCTTGCGCTCGGGGCCGTCCTCCTCCGTCACCACATTCTGCAACCCCCACCGCGTGACGAACCACGCAGCTCCTTGCAGGCGCTTGTACATGTGCCCAAGCACCGCCAGTCGCGACACCGAACGCACCACCGCTGGGGACGCGAGCTCCTTCTCGGGCATGATCGCCTTCACCCGGGCCTCCTCGAGCAGCGGACCGGCGTTAAGAATGGAAAACGTTTCCATGTGGTGCAAGCAGTCCTCCATGACCCAGCCGGGCTGCACCGTCACCTTGCCTGACCCTGCAGTCATGGAGGGGAATGCCGTCACGCCCACGCCCACGCCCACGCCCACGCCCGGGGGGGGGGGGGGGGGGGGGCGGAGGGGATTACCTTTCGATTCTTGGACACTGCAAACGAAGGGCGCAACCCGCGTTCAAAGTTGCTGGGTATCGGGACTAAAGCCTGGCGCCGGTCTTCCTGCTTCATAGCTCGGAATCCAATGTGGCCCTGCACGGTGACAAATTTCCTCCAGAAGTCCCTTCCCAAGCCAAAAAAAAAACAGGTGGAACGGCGCGAGGGGGAAGAGGTTGACCATGCTGACATAGCCCAGGACCACATGCACATGGCACACGCCATGGCAGCCAGTGTTCTGCTTGGCCTCCGCCAGCCGGGTTGTGTTGACCGCACGCCGGGCAAGGTGCGTGATTCACTGGACAAGTCATCGCCTTCATGGACGGTTACCAAGCGAGCCTCCCCGTCCGCATCCACAGGGGGGTGCTCCTGGGCAGCCGTCATAGCCTCCACAACCTGCCACGCCGACCGGGCGGGTGCGTGTGATTCCATACAACCGCAGTTGAGTGGTGCCACCAGCACGCAGGCCGGGCCCACTCACCTCTGAACGCAAAAGGCCCACAATGCCCCCGTCCTCGAAAACAGCGCGCCACTGGGTCGCCCCGCCGTAGTCCTCCAACACCCACTCGGTAACGACGCCGGTTATCACGCCGTAGTGCCATACTCCGCGGAACTTCTTGGCGATGACCTTCATGTAGAAGTCGCCGGGATCGCCTTTCCATATCACGCCCTCATCGCGGGTTCCACGCCCGCCGGCGGCCACGCAGGCGCGTCGATGTCCATACCGTCTTCGCCAACGGGGTCCTCCCCCACGCCCATCACACCGTCCACCTTCGAGCCGCCGTCGTCCGAGACCGGCGCCGGCGGGCCGTTTCCGACGGCTGCAGCTACTCCTGCTGCCGCCCCTGTTGTTGTTGCTGCTGCTGCTGCCGCCCCTGCTGCTGCTGCTTGTGATAAGGCGGCCTTGCGGCGCAGCTTAGCCGCACGCTTCAACGAGTGGCTACAGTTCGGGAAATTTAGGAAGTGCCGCTCTCGCGCCATCTTATCACATGTGCCCGTCACGTTGCCCCGGCAGTTCTTGCATGAGTACACGCCATCCTTCGACACACTCGCTATCCATCCCTTTGCCGGCATGCCTGCTGCCGCGCGCGGGGGGCGGGGGAGGGGGGGGGGGGGTTGAGAGTTGGGGTGGATGTAACCCAGCCACCACCGGCAGGCAACACAGATGCGAGTGCGCGGCTGTCCGCGCTTGATTCAACGGTGAGCGGCGGTGACCGTGAGGCGACCCCGTACTTCATGCGCGTGCTGGGGCGTTACACAATCATCAGCAGTTAGGGCGGCTGCATTAAAACGCGCACCTACGAACACCACCTACCGCCTACCACATACCGTACCACCTACATCCGCCCACACCTCCGCCCGTCGTGCCGCACATCGCCGCACACCGCGGGGTCAGCGGTCAGCGATGTGCGGTCAGCGATGTGCGGCGATGTGCAATGAGTGCGTACATCCGCCTGTACTTAGCCCGGGTGCTCCGCGTCGGCGGGCGACACGCGAGCCCGCGTGCGCATATCAATTTGATGAAATTATGGAAACGAGAAATTCATATAGTACTTTACAGGTCGCGCGCGATAGTCGTCGCTACTGGGTATGAAATCCACGTCCCTCGTCCGTCCCGTATCGTCCCCGTATGTCGTCGTTCGTCACCAGTAGGGCACATTTACGTCACATCTGAATCTCACAGTGCTTATCGGGTTATGAAAGAAAGGTGTAGCGCTACTGATACATTATTATACGCGCGGGAAAAATAAATGGAAAAATAGATTGGGAAAATCGTAAATCGCGCGCGCTGTCTCCCAGATCGGAACTTCAGCAACGGGGAGGGGTCTGTATGGTTCGCCGAAAAACATATTTGACTTGGGTTACAGTGTTTGCCAAGTCAGGAGCCTGTCGGCAGCCAGCAAGAACAGAAAGCACGAAGTGAGGGTGGGTGACGCGGCCCGCCACTTGGTACGCGGGGCGCGCGAAGATGGAAGATGGGGACAGTAGATAGCCCGCTAGTTCTATTTACAGGTAAAAGAATTCCTCCTCCGCTCTATCGTGGCCGACTCCCAGCACGGTGACGGTGTACGACAGTTTTTCCCTAGGCAGATTTCGGGCATTGGTACGAAGCATACGCGGACCACCGTGCTTTTATTACGATGTTTTCAGCTGCAAGTACCGCCGCCGCATGCATGCCACATTTGTAACGCGGACGCAGGCGGACGCGCGCAGAGGTCGCCATGCGGAAAACGAAACCCCAAGTACTGGTAGTAACACAGTAGTAAATCTAGTAGGAAGTCCGATCTACTCAAAATCTAGCGGCTTTTCCCAGTAAGACCTTGGTGTCACTGCAGAGGCGCTGCCCAAAAAGCCCATAGTGTTTTAAAGCGGCCAGTTTGTCCCCCTCCCCGCCCCGTCACTATAGGGGTATGTCACTGTAGGGGTGGTCAATTCTGCTCAACACAGGGAAAAAAATCCGTCCCCCCACCCTCCTGTGACTATGAGGGTAGTGTCACAATATACGATGTAATTTATATACTATGTACTAGATCACTCTACACGATGTACTACATACCATATCACCATATACGATGTCACTATAATTCAGTTAGTCGCTGTAATTCAAACCAGGACTGGTAGCATGACGCGTCGCACACGCTGAAGCAAAAGCTGCGCACTGCCGAAAGTACAGGGGCGTAGTTTCCAGCCAAGCGCGTGACGCGGCGGGAAGGTACAGGGGACGCCGACTCGCGGACATATTTCGGCGAAAGGCGGAGTCGCGAATACGCGCGGCCCTCCTCGTTGATACGTATGTGTATGGTTCGCGCGCCTCCGCACCTACACCGCAAACCCCGTACACGGATATCACCGCGCTAGCCTCGCGTCACCCGGGCGGGGTAAGGCACAAATTGTATCCGATAAAATATGCCTCTCACCTTTTTTTTCAACAGACATAAATAATGCAATATACCGGCAGTTTACGGGTACCCGTCCCGAACGGTACGTCTATTCTATCCTGGCCGCCCACCCCGGAAGTTCACCGTGGTTGTTGACTGTGATGCCGAGCGCGTCGAACATCCAGTGCCGCAGCGCATGCATGTCCTCAGGAGCCTGCAGTGGTGGCGCAGTGGCGCTGGAGCGTGTAGTAGTACATGCCCGCCATGATGCGGAGGTTGATGTGCATGAGATCAGGTATCTTACGCTTGGCTCCGATGTAGGTATAGTAGTGGGGGCTTGAGGTACCTGCAATGTGCATTTAGTTAAAAACAATCAGCAACATCGTATTACCAATCAGCTTGAAACATATTAATACATATGTAAACGCTGCAAAACAATTCGAGATAACATTCGGAGATAATAACCTCTCCGCAGCATGCAGCCTTGCAAATTCCCGCAGTTCGTTCTTGGTCTTTTTTTGGGGGACATCGCGGATCATCTTGTTGCAGCACGTGCACTTGTATGCTTTGTCCACGATGTCCTTTACAAAGTTGTGAGACGCGCATGCCGGCTAGTTGCTTATCATTGGCATGAACCGCCCGAGCTAGCTGCTCGGCGCACTGCACCGCCTCGCCCTCACGGGAGCTGCATCACCTCAGCCTGCAGCTCAGCCGGTTGTTCCTCCACGCTCCGGCGTGTGAACTTTTGCTCATATGACGTTGATTGGGAGGCCGCAAACTGCGACTCCAACTAACGAGGCGACAGCGCCGTCGCGCCCGGCGTGCGGGCGGGCAGCGGATGGAGCGCCGTGGCCCACGCGCGGTGCTGACGAAGCGCCCGTGCGCGCCGCGTTCGAGGCCTCGTCCTTGCTGCAGCGGGTAGAGGCCGTCGACAACAATAGTTGGTGCCTTAGTTACTCGCGTTTTGTGGGCGACGGGCGGACGGGCGGTTGCCTCATGCCGCGTCCACGGGCGATTCGGTACCCGCCCGGACATCACCATTGCGGTCAAACCCTGTAACTACGAGTGCCCCCCCCCCCCCCCCCCCCCCCCCCCCCCCCCCCGCCCCATGGGCCTCTTGTTCTCGTCTTCGACTGACCGACGATCGACCTAGTGGCCGGCTCGTTGTGTGGGTGGGCCATGTAGAAGGCATGTCATGGCACCATTGCCGGCGGCTGTGTTTGACGCCTTTTTATTTTCCATGGTGTATTCGGAATCCGAACTACGGTACGGGTTACCGCGGGAAGCGATTTGGTGTTGGTGGTTGACAGTCGTGGGCTTGCTAGAGACTAGAGCATGGGCAATGGGCCGCGCAATGTGCGCGTCGCGTTGCCGCGCAGGTGCACACTGTACTAACGGCGCGAACAGCATATCGGATCTTATATTCGGGCAGTTTTCGCAATATGTAAAGCTCTCTCCTTTCTCGTCAATCTAAAGCTCTCTCCTTTCGCTCATCAATGGCAAAACTAGACCCAACTTTGAAATGATATAAACTGGTTTACGGAGTTTCCTTCTTTCGAAACCGCTTTTCCGGCTACCGTTGCTGCTAAGTGGTACGGGTTGCTAGTTCGCCCGTCGTTGCGCCCTTCCGGGTGCATCACGAGTAGACATAGAATAAATAGCCGTAAGGTCAGTGAGAATTGATATCCCGTTTTAGGGCACAGCCCCCCACGGATTTGCCCCCCCCCCCCCCCCCCCCTCTCGAGAAGTTTTGTAGCTGGGTGATGTACTGTGTTAAGTACTGTACTCAGCACTTTCAGGGGGGGGGGGGGGGGGGGGCATGTACAATGTGCATCACAGCTGCTACTAGTTGTTTGGATTGGGCTTGCCTCATCTTGTTGAATGGATCCACTGTAGCGCGGGCGCGGCGGGCCTCTTGCAAAGTCACGTCGAGCATGAAGTGCATGTTGGGCGTCTCGTCTCCTACCGTCTATACATTCCTCTGCAACATACGGGTAGCTCCGGCACTACCCCAAGGCCGCCGTCTCTTCCGCCCAAAACCTGTCCGGTACTCCTCGTGCTCCACCGCTATCATGGACACGTGGTCGACAAGCTCGAAGAATATCTGCGGGTCTATCTCACACGCAACGTACTCCATCAACTGGTAGCAGCCGTGGCCGCCCCGCATCCACTTCTCGCTGCATGGATATAGTTGAGGCCTACCTGCCGCCCAGCGGCCTGCCGTCCCAGGTCACTTCCACTTTCAAAATGGTCTCCCCGTCGTCTTGCATTGTGCCGTCGCTGCGCCGTCGCCGAGCCCGGGCAGCGGCCGGGTGGGGTCGGCGGTGAAGTGAGCGAGATGTATGATGCGCGCAGGATATAAAACAATGCTGAGTTGGCGAGGTCAAACCGCTGCGGCACGCGCATTGTTGTGCGGTGGACGACAGTTTGAGCCGGGGAGCACTACTTTACAACTAAAGTACTAGTTATACGATTTACGATAGCTACATACCCCCCTCCGATCTGACCCAGATTTTGGCCCTAAACATGGTATCAATTCTCATTGCTTGGCAATCATCTTCCCGTTTCGCCGTGTTACACACGGCGCCCCTTGACTCAGTTTTCCCTCCATGTTTTCACTTAACATTCCCGCCAATTTCGGCTCGTGTCTGTGTAAACTAGCCTGCGCGATTTTTTGGGGAAAACAAGACTCAACTTTGAAATATTCACAGCCCGGGGGTGGTGAGTCCTACGGGGGGCATATACTCAGCGTATGCCCGTGGCATGTAATCGATTCAGTCGCACGGGTCGATGAACGCCGCGTGGCCGGGACATTCTGTAGGGAAACCGGGGGGAGGGTCGTCCTCCTCCTCGTCACCCTCGAGGCCGTTGGCGGGCGTCGCGGAAATAGGTTTCTGCGGCGGTGGTTGTTGAATGGAAGCAGAGGTGCGGGAGTCCGGCTCATCGACGAGCAGCAGCATCCGCCGCACTAGCGCAGTGAGGCTTGCGGTGTCATCTGCCGGACTCGCGGTGTTGCCTCCACCGCCCCCCTCCGAATCGCACAGGTCGTCAAGCAAACGTGTGATCGAACTCGGACTCCGTGAGGTAGATGACGATGGCTCGGAGGCGTACCGCCCGCAGGTGTGCGACAGAAGAGGTGAGGTCCACTGCCAGGCGTAGGGTGTCCGCGAACTCCTCGTCCTCTTTGCCGAGGGAGATGGCGCAGAGATTGTCGTCTCCCACGCGCAGCAGTGTCGGCTCGGTGTGGTGCTGCTGCATCTCGACGCCAGCAGCCATCATGGTGTCCGTATGCCATTGGGCGTGCTGCAGCTCCGGGGGTGTGTTGATACGCTGGCTGATGGTGGCTGCGATGGCTGGCCTATGCTAGCTGCTCGACCGTGGGCAGCTCCATGTTGGTTAGGGGGCCGGTGCAGATCGCTTTGGCGGTCAGCGCGCATCGAAAGAACTGCTTGGACATGGTTGGGGGCAGCACTCCCTAGTGTGGGGTGGTTGGCGGGTCCTCGCGTTCTTCGCTGTGTTCGACGGTGACTTGGACCACCGCTCGGCCATGCGTCTGGTCGGCAAACGGCAGCGCCAGTACGGCATCGCGGCACACATCATGTAGTAGGCTCGCCGCATTGGGATCAAGGAGTTCGAGTCGCACCGAGTCGGCCGAGCGGCGGGCCTTCCACACCTCGCGGACCTCCAGGAGGGCCAATAGGGTGCGGCTCGGGGGGCAGATGACGGCGTCGTCTGCGTCTGTGTCGGCCTCGTACTCTCACGCCGGCGAGTGCCAAATTGTCTGCTGGCGTTTCCACCGATTGGTCTACCGCCGCTTTGCGTGGTTGGGGTTGGTCGTACGCCGGGAGGAGGCCCTCCGCCAGGTGCCGCCACATGTCGGCCTCTGTAAGGCACATGAATGAGGGGGATGAGCGAAGCCACACATGGTGTACCGGGCGCTCGATGTCGTCGAGGTGCGGCGCTCCGAGCAGGCGGGTGGAACAGCGGCTGCCCTGGCGGTCGAGGATCGTTGTGCCTTCTCCTGTCCATGGGGTCTGCAATACGCTAGCGACCGTTTCTTGGCGGGCCAGTCGCATGATGACGGACCCATACGGACCTTCCACATTTTTATGGGCCAACTTTTGTCGTGATGCTAACGGGGATTTTGGCATTGTCGACGACGGCCTTCCACACTAGCGGGTTTCGTGCACGTATCATCGCGAACCGGTACGTCGCGCGGCCCTCGGCTCCCTCGGCGCGCGGCTGCCTGCCGCGCATGCGAGATGGCGATTGCCGCCGCAGCGTCCAGCAGCCAATTCACCGGCGGCACATGCAGCAGCCGCCATTCCACAGACCGCCGCCGCTGGCCGCGCGAGATCCGGCACTAGTAACACGACAGCCTACCGCGCAGTGCCGAGCCCGTTTCGTGACAGCCGGACGTATAGCCATGGTGAATAGCAAGCGGCGTGAGCTACCGGCGCAAGACCGGCGGGAGACGAGATGCGGTTGCGGGATTCGCGAACGGCGTGGATCGCTGCTCCTCCATGGCGCCAGCGCTTGTCTCGACGGCATGTAGGGCGGAGGAGGCCGGAGTAGGTAAAGTGACTGGTCGCGACGGCTGGCTGCGGCGTGTGATGGCTGCGCAATTCGATGTCGGGCGGCCAGCGCCACCTGATGTGGTGGCCGCGCGTGCTGCCATCCTGCCGGACGACAGAGTATCCGCTGGCATTTCGGCCGCCTTGTAATCGACGCGGAACTATACAAGCAACGCGAGAATCATTCAGGCAGAAAAATGGTCCTTGAGCCGTGGCGGGAAACGTACCGCCAAGGACCAGTCTATGGGGCAGTTTTGTACGAGGAAACTGGTCATTGGGCCGCGGCCGCACATGAAGGACCAGTTTTTTACGAGTACGTTAGTTACCCGTTACGACTACGAACCGAAAAGTTGGTCCTTCTTTTTTGCTTGTAGTGGAAGGTCCCTCATAGATAGTGGGAAGCCTGGTGCCACTGGATCTGGTAGGTTGGGTCTGCGGCGGTGCGTTTGGGAGGGCGGCGAGTCATCACCCGGACGTTTGTTGGTAGGATTTGGACACCGATTTTGGGGTTGAGGGTGCGGATCGGATTCGCCACAGTCCGGCCGCGCGACTCTTCGTCCATAGCTTTATGTTGGGCCACCAGATTGCCGAACAATAGGGCCGCATGGGTGGAGTCGTCCGTGCCGGCGGGGAGGCCGGCGAGGAGCGGGTGGGATGGGCGTTGCCGTACGCGTATGTGGCGGCGGGTTGCTGGTGGGAGTTGGGTGCCTGCGATTTGTTTTGCAGTTGCAACCGTGCGGATCGCGGGCCGTTGTACTCTGTCGCCCCTCATCGCGGCCAGAAAAGTGCCGGCCCCGGCGTCCTGTTGCTCGTCCTCAAATCTGTCGGTGTCCATGGTGGCTGTGGTGGTGTCTTCCTGGAGGGCCTGCTCTTCACGCCACTGTGGGCGTAAGCCGGCAGTTGGCATGCACTGTGAGAATGAGAAGTGACATACGGGTGACGAAGCACTACTACTAGCGACTATTATTTATCCGTGAAGGCTGCTGCTGGTGGCGGCATGTCCATCCAGTTACGTGCGAGTACATCCGGCGTTATTGCCGGCGGGCGATAAATCCGTTTTGTAATCATTGTGGTAGTCGTAGTAGCGCGGTGACGCGTTACATGGCACTGACGTATAAGGTACGAGGTTGTCCGTGTAGTACTGGGTAGTACGCGATATATTTATTAAGCCGGTACCGGGTATCTAGTACGAACCTGGGCGCAATGACGAATCGTCCTGTGGATAACTACGACTAGTAGTACATGGGAGCGCGAATCGAAGCCGTACGTATTTGGCAACAATGGGGAATTTTGTGTACATTATAGCTATTACTGCTGAACGGGCCTGCTAGCCGTCCGATCAAAGGTCATGAGACGGGAGGTTTGGCTGCCATGTTTTGCCAAAGAGTGCTCACGTTACATAAATATTCGCGAGGGGGGGGGGGGGGGGGGGGGGGGGGGGGGGGGGCAGGCAGCGGCTTGCCGAAGAATGTTTGAATTACAATATTCGCGACAGCTGCCGTGACGCCCGCCCCCCCCCCCCCCCCCCCCCCCGCCGCTCCCGCCGGGGGAGTGAGGGGAGGGGGGTAAATAAGGGGGCGGGGGCTACTGCTTGTTCTTGTTCTTGCGTGCCCGGGGGACCCTCCGCTTCGACGATCTCGCCGCCTCCGCCTCCGCCTCCGACTCCGCGACCGTCAGTTTCTTACCTCGGCGCTTCTTCACTGGCCTCTTCCGCTTCTTGTCATCCGTCAGTGTCTTCACCACCCCGGGAGGCTGTGCCGTCGACGACGCCGCCATGAGCTTCCTTACCTTAGCGTCGGGACGCCCCCTGTGCCCAGACGCCCACAACAAGCCACAATCGTTTCGCCTTTAAGCGGCTGAGGATGCGGCCTCCTCGGCCACCACGAGTTGCGCCGCTGGCACTGTGGAAGCCTTGGCGTTGAGGTGGGCCTCACGGCGCTCCCGGACGAACCTGCGCGCGGCACAAGTTAGCCACGAGTGGGTGCGTGCTAATGTGGAGGGTGGAGTGTTTTGTTGCGCGCCCACCTTGTCACGCGTTTCCTCATGTCTTTCTCGTCCTCCTCGATGCCGGCGGCGCGGACACGCGAGACAACAAGGCTCGCCGCCCACTTTTGCCCGGGAGACGAGGTCTGCCATTGCGCTGTGGGCGGTGAAGGGGGGGGGGGGGGGGGGGGGGCGAGGTGGAGAAACTAACACCCAGTCGGCGACCGCCTTCCGCAACAGTCAACGACACAGCGGAGGCGAGGAGCAGCGCGTCACTACTATTTATATGCACGTATTGTCAGGAGCTAGTCGGTGCGGCATTGTGTCGGCGTAATTTCGCAATGTTTATTGTTGAAGTAGCACGGCGTAATGAATACGCGGTTTCACCGAGTGAATCCGGGATAATATGTGCGGTAGGGCGCGCGTATATGTGCGCGACGAATGTGCGCGGATGTGCGCAGCGTTGTGCGGCGGTGTGCGGCGGTGTGCGGCGGTGTGCACCGATGTGCACGACATGTAGGGGCGGAACGGGTGAGTGTCCGCCGCTCCACCCAGCGCCGCAAATCCCCGTTCGTGGGCAACCCCCCCCCCCCCCCCTGTTAAACCTACCGCCATGTCAAACAATGTTAAATACCCGAGCTCCGCGCTGATAAAGATGCGACGACGAGGTTGCAAGCCTACCTCGAGCGGTGGCTACATGATGGTGGTACCTATGACCCCGTACACCTGGAGCTGTGGAGGCTTCTCGGACAAGACGCCGCGCATGCCTTGCTGAGAAGGTTCCCTAATGAGGTCCCGACGCCATACCCGGATCTGAACGCTCCCGGGCTGCTAGAGGTGGGTTTGTTGTCGCACATCGCACAAGACCTGGTTGGTTTCAGCGAAGGACGCGGCGGAGCGGAAGGGGGTACAAACGTCGTGGTTATGAGCATGGTCTTGAGCATGGTGTGTGTGCCCCTGACACCAACAGGTCATCCTGCCCCCGGAAGACCTGGACGTTGCAGACCACACGCAGGTGAAGCCGTATGACGGGGAAAAGGAGGGCAAAGTCGACCCGTGGAAGCTGTGGCATTGGGCAAGGAATGCGCTTGAGACCTGGGTCGGCAAAAAGCAGAGGTAGATGAAGAGGTCCCCCCCCCCTTCAAACCCTGACTCGTGCGTCGCTTATTCTGAGCGTGTGCCTTGCAGGAAGGCCTTGTTTGCCGCCTTGCTAGAATTGCGGCGCGCTTTCGTGGCTGGTGCCGAGAAGGCCGGCGAGCTAGCACAATGGTTTTGGTCGTGGCCGGTGATTGCGTTGCTTTTCACCCCGGCGGATGCCCCCGCTCAGATCGCCCACATTGATGGGCATGCTCCAAATCTGCAGGCCATCCTTGCATGCACGTGCCACTGCCGCCCCACTGAGGTGTACCGCGGGCCAGAAGTAAGCTTCACAGATGCCGTGAAGCACATTAGGTACCCGGTGCGCCCCCCCACCCATGCCGGTGGCGGGGGCGGGGGCGGGGGCGGGGACTGAGTGCCATCCATGTGTTGACATGAAAGGGGCCACGAGCATCACTGCCTTACGGAGAGGACGCTGGCGGAGACAGATCCGGGAGCTGCCGACTTCATCATGAGCCACAAGAACTTGATGCAACCCCTGGAGGACTTGGAGCGTGGCATGGGTGTCCCCGAGGAGGACAGGCCCTACATGGAACAATACCAAGGGTACATGTTCGGGTCGGACACGACGCACCGCGGGCTCGTGGGCGCCCCAGTTGAGTTGCCCAGCGGTAACCCCTGTCCCAAGTGTCGCGGGCGTGGCAATGTCCGCTTGTACGGGCAGGGGCACCTTCTGGGATTGCCTGGCCGCGGCCGTGCGGACGACCCTACCCAATACACGCCGCTCCAGGCAGCCTACAACGAGGCACTCTACCCACACATCACCCCCCGCAGTGATGCTGCGGAGAAACGCAATCACGAGTTGGCGGCGCAGTATGTGGCCCACTTTGAGGATCATGCTGTGTTGCCAAACCATTTGTACAATGACGAGGACTACGCCAGCATCCATGCCAGAGCGAAGGAGCTGCGGCTTGTTGTTGAGGCTGCGGCTCCTGCTGCTGCCGCTGCCGCCTCCATCCCGCCGTAGACGATCGGGTCTGGCAGCACCGCCCGTGCTTGTGAATAAGCGACAATGGATCACATCATGCTCCGGTTGTACTCCTACACTTCCTCCACTTTGGCGGGTGTGTGTGTGTGTGGGGGGGGGGGGGGGGGGGGGGGGGGTCCTGTCCTTATTACTTGCATCGGTGGACGTGCTGGATATGGAGGTCACCGGGCACATCGCGTGGTTTCGGAGCAGTTCATTCGCGCCTCCTCGTCTTGTTTGCAATCGTCGCCCTAATCCAATGCCGGGTGAGTAGCGGGACACTGTGCCCCCCCCCCCCCCCCCCCCCCCCCCCCCCCGGTTTATGTAAACAAATATCTAGCCGTGCATACGCCGCAATCGGTACCCAATGAGCGGGGTATGTGTCAGTGGTTTCGGAGCAGTGCAAGCACTCCGCGCGTGTGCACAAGCACGTACGACTGGGAATGAGGCGGGGGTTGCGGATGGAGTGCATTGGCGGTGCATAGAATAGCGTGTTCCTGGGGTTTTGGCTGCATCAGACGCCGTATTCCCATCCATCCGGCACCGAATGTCCGGTTTTCACACATTTGTGTGTGAATATAATGTGAATATTCCGCGTCTTTTACGCCGGGTGGATGGGCATCCGGCGTCCGATGCACCCCAATTATTTGCAGCACGCTAGTATGTGCACCGCCAGTGCACTCCGCAAGCCCCGCCTCCATCCGCGTGGGAACCGGTAGTAAGTGTTGTTGTGTGCGCACATTGTGACAACATTACGTTACACGGTGGCAATTGCAATTAGCGGTGGATAATGTGAAGGCGTTTTCGAAATCGACAGGAGAATGAGGCGGTGCTGGCGGAGCGCATTGGCGGTGCATAGAATAGCGTGTTGTTGGGGTTTTGGCTGCATCGGACGCCGTATTCCCATCCATCCGGCACGGAATGTCCGGTTTTCACACATTTGTGTGTGAATATAATGTGAATATTCCGCGTCTTTTACGCCGGGTGGATGGGCATCCGGCGTCCGATGCACCGCAATTTTTTGCAGCACGCTAGTCGGTGCACCGCCAATGCACTCCGCAAGCCTCGCCTCCATCCGCGTGGGAACCGGTAGTAAGTGTTGTTGTGTGCCCACATCGTGACAACATTACACTGTGGCAATTGCAATTAGCGGTGGATAATGTGAAGGCGTTTTCGAAATCGACAGGAGAATGAGGCGGTGCTGGCGGAGTGCATTGGCGGTGCATAGAATAGCGTGTTGCTGGGGTTTTGGCTGCATCGGACGCCGTATTCCCATCCATCCGGCACGGAATGTCCGGTTTTCACACATTTGCATGTGAATATAGTGTGAATATTACGTACGCGTCTTTTACGCCGGGTGGATGGGCATCCGGCGTCCGATGCACCCCGAATCTCACCAACACGCTACTCTACGCACCCCCAATGCACTCCGTCAGCCCCGCCTCTTTCCGCGCAAGTCCTACGTTCCATTGTATGTATATACATACGTACATGTACTGCTCCGAAACCAGCCCAAACTTGATGAGTGCACAAGTGTAAATGGGGGGGAGGGGGGGGGGGGGGGGGAGTGGGGCATCCACTCACAAATACCCCGGCGATGCATGACAGATATTACATGCCGTGGCGGGTCGGCGGGCCGACCCGGCGGGGGGGGGGGGGGGGGGGGGTCTATTCAACTACACGTGCGACAGTGTCTTTTCGTGGAGCAGTATATGTGCCCGGCCTCATTTATACCGCCCCCTACCTGCGCTGCATGGTCCACCCCTACGAATTACTTAGCACAAACCGCCATTACTTAATAGGAACCTAGCATAGCCATGCTTATATGCCCGCTTTTTGCCGATCAACTTCTACGCACTTCCCGTCCCTCAGCCGCCGGACATGGGGGTTAAGCCGCCAGCCTCGGCAGTTGCATAGCCAGACTTGGCATCCCGTACCGTGTCCATGGCTCCGCAGTTTGCCGCCGGCACACGCCGAGTCCGGCGCTTGCTGCCGCCGGGTTGCGCACGCATGCACGCACGGTAGTACGCCGCCGACGCCGCCACGCTTACTTCCACCACCTTCGCCAGCCGCAGCTTTGCACGCCGTTCCGCCGACATACGAAACGCACGATTCTCTCCCCCCCCTCCCCGTCCCCGCGTCATGTATAATATATTCGAGGCGACTATGCGGGGCGCAGCACACGCCGCGGCGTGGCTCGGCGGAGCGGCGGGCGGCGGGAGCCCTAATGGCCGGGCAGTATCCACACCCACACCGGCACCGCCGCTCACCTCCGACGCGGATGAACCGCCTCCCAAAGGAAACATGCCGGTTGGTGGTAAGCGCAGCAGGCTTGGGGTGCCGGTGCCGGTACCTGTGCGACGGAGCTGTCGCGTCAGGCACCGCACCGGAACCGCAACCGCACCGCATGTGGAGCAACACCTGGCGGTGCCGGCCCCACCTATGTCTAGGGCCACCTCCTCACAGCACCTCCTCACAGCATGTGGCCACCGCCGACGGCGCCGTTGCGGGGGGGGGGGGGGGGGGGGACGCCCTGCCAGGCGACGATGTTGCGCATGATACGCCTCGTCAGAAGGCGGAGGAGGCCGTGGTCGAGGCGACTGATAGGGCTGAGGGGGTTGTCGAGGCGAGCGAGGCTGCGCTCGTGCCACCCGCCCCGCAACGGTGGCCACTTGCGGGACATGCCGACTTGCTCGTCGCCATGTTGACCGGAGCACTACGAGCAGTGGCGGGAGGCGGCCACATGCACTATCATGTGCGTGTCCTGGCCGGACACCCGTCATGCGTGTACTGCGGCCAACGGACGGACTGGGAGTGCTGCTGCGACGGCACCCCGGCTTTGTGCGGCCCCAAGTACCCATGCATGGCGACCCATCAGCGGGCAGTCCCCTGCCCGACCACGGCCGCGGTGAGGGCGGAGTTCCGCCATGGCAGGGACGCGTTCCACGACGCGACTCGCGCCGCCGTGTGTGAGGCTTCCGAGAAGGCACGCGCGGCTGGTAGGGTGCGGAGGGTGAGGCGGCGGACGGCCCGGGAAATGAAGGAGAGCGAGACATGCCGTCAGTGAGATCGGGCGCAATGTTATTGGGTGGGGCACACGGGAGTGTAACACTTGCACTTTGCGCGTAGTGCTGGGTTACATCCAGGCGGCGTGACACTATGCAACCGGAAAGGCTGCGTTGCTACTGCAAACGATGCTAAGCCTCACTCGGTAGCAACCGCTACCCCGCCTATCCCACAGCCGCTGCCCCCCCCCTTCCCCCCCCCCCTCGCGCACCGTCATGCGACCTCGCGTGGATCCCCGCCACCAGCAGCTCCCCGGCGTCGACGCCCAAGTCGGCAGCCTTCGCGGAGGACATGTCGGCAGGGGCCATGAGAACAGCCACCTTGCGGATGCCCGGACCATCTAGTAGGACAAGGGCCTCCTCCCCGCCGGAACCACCGCCGCCGCCCGGCACTCTCCACAAGTCCAAGCCCACGGCAGTGTGGGCTCGTTCCGGCGTCCACACCGTACACAATGCAGCCCGAATGGGCCGCGCGCTGGCACGGCTGTCGTCCGAGTCAGCCCCTGGCGGGGGCGGTGGCGTGGCAAGGTAGAAGTGTTGAGCTCGCGCGACCATGGTGGTGTACTTGGCGTCCTCGCGCTCCGCCAGCATGTTTCTTGGCAGCTCCCCCTCGCTCTCCAGCTCCTCGGTGGTGTAGGGGGGTGGGTCGGCGTCGGGGACTTGCTTCAACATCTTGTACACAAAGAAGGAGTTGTCTCTCGACGTCTCCCCGTCTCCCCCCCCCCCCCCCCCGGTGAAGCCGGGGCTTGTCGCCGTTGCGAAGCGACGCCGCCTTGTAGGCCAAGAGCCCCCCAGCGCCACCGCTGGGGGTCCAGCCCGGCAGGACCGCACCCCACCCCGCGAGTATGGGTGCATACGAGTGCGAGCCCTACACCGTACGTCGGACGTCGTCCAACAGCTTCTCCAAATGGTCCTTGAAGTCCACCGCGTCCTCCCACGCAGCGGATGCGCTCCCAACCAACCGGATGGGCGTCTCCACGGCGCCGGGGCCAGCGTCGTCTAGGGCCATGTACCCCTGTGTGTGTGGGTCGCTGTGAGTGCGATTGTGAGTGTGTGTGGGTGTGGGTGTGGGTGGGTGGGTATGGGTGCACGTGGCGGAGGAGGAAGCAAGAGGGGGGGGGGGGGGCGGGGGGGAGACCTTCTTGTTGGGGTTGGGTTCCCGGTAGAGGCGATGCGCCTTCATGGGGTTGATCTGTTGCGCGAAAAGGTCATCGCCTTCATGGACGGTTACCAAGCGAGCCTCCCCGTCCGCATCCACAGGGGGATGCTCCTGGGCAGCCGCCATAGCCTCCACAACATGTCACGCCGACCGGGCGGATGCGTGTGATTCCATACAACCGCAGGTGAGTGGTGCCACCAGCACATAGGCCGGGCCCACTCACCTCTGAACGCAGAAGGTCCACAGTGTCACCGTCCTCGAAAACAGCGCGCCACTGGGTCGCCCCGCCGTAGTCCTCCAACACCCACTCGGTAACGACGCCGGTTATCACGCCGTAGTGCCATACTCCGCGGAACTTCTTGGCGATGACCTTCATGTAGAAGTCACCGGGATCGCCTTCCCGTATCACGCCCTCATCGGCGGCTTCCACGCCCGCCGGCGGCCACGCAGGCGCGTCGATGTCCATACCGTCTTCGCCAACGGGGTCCTCCCCCACGCCCATCACATCGTCCTCCGAGACCGGCGCCGGCGGGCCGTTTCCGACGGCTCCTGTTCCCTGCTGTCGCCCCTACTGTTGCTGCTGTTGCTGCCGCCCCTGCTGCTGCTGCTTGTTTTAAGGCGGCCTTGCAGCGCAACTTACCCGCACACGTCAACGAGTGCCTATAGTTCGGGAATTTTAGGAAGTGCCGCTCTCGCGCGATCTTATCACATGTGCCCGTCACGTTGCCCTGGCAGTGCTTGCATGAGTACACGCCATCCTTCGACACACTCGATATCCATCCCTCTCCCGGCATGCCTGCTGCCGCGCGCGCGTGCGCGGGGGGGGGGGGGGGGGGGGGATTGAGAGTTGGGGTAGATGTAGCCCACCACCGGCAGGGAGCACAGATGCTAGTGCGCGGCTGTCCGCGCTTGGTTCATCGGTGAGCGGCGGTGACCGCCAGGCTACCCCGTACTTCATGCGCGTGCATGGATGTGCAGCGTTGTATGTGCAGGGATGTGCAGCGGATGTGCAGGGATGTGCAGCGAGTACTTGCAGCCGCCTGTACTTAGCCCGGGGGCTCCGCGTCGGCGCGTGACACGCGAGCCCGCGTGCGCATATCAATTTGATGAAATTATCGAAACGAGAAATTCATATAGTACTTTACATGTCGCGCGAGATAGTCGTCGCTACTCGGTATGAAATCCACGTCCCTCGTCCGTCCCGTATCGTCCCTGTATGTCGTCGTTCGTCACCAGTGGGGGACATTTACGTCACATCTGAATCTCACAGTGATGGTGGTGGGTCGTCCGGTCGTCGGACGGTCCACCGTTTTGCAGGAGGAACACGCTACCCGTACCAGTAGGCGCGCCGGCTTGCCCGGATTTAGTACATACGCCGTACTTCGCCCGGTGTATGAGCCAGCTGGAAAGTGAGAAGTTACTGGTAGGTAGAGTGGTAGATGGACCGACGTGAGTACTACCTGTACTGGTACTGCTGTTGGCCGTCCGACTGTGAGGATATATCCTATACCCTCACTAACCCTAATAAACAATAGCACACATTAAGGCGCGTAGCGCGCGCACCACTCGTAGCGGCTGCGCCTGCGCCCCGTTGTCCGCACTGCGCCTGCTTATATATCAGCAGGGCGCCCTGCCGGACTGTAATCAGAACAATACTCACCCTCACAACCTCGGAGTAGCACAGACTCTTGCCATCATAAGCGCATCCCCTCACACTGACTGGTTGATGAGCCGATGTTGTACAGCAGCTCGATGCGTACCCGGACACTATGCGGATACTTATGGATACTCGCACCGTGTATACCGAAACACAACCGCAAACACTGCGGCGGCCTCGGCCGACGTCCAGGGGCGAACTTTTACAACCGCAAACACAAACGGTATGCGGATGATAAACAACGTTTTCGACTTCCAGCGAAGAATGAAAAACCAATATTAAAAATTGAGAAATGATACATAGTATGGCGAAATCTTCGATGCGAAGGTGCAAAACAATTCCAATTGTTTTGGCCCCTAGAACCGCATTTAAATCTGTCTGTACGCTGTAATAAACTTTGTTAGTATACTACTCACGTTCCGTAGTAAACACCTGCAGTATCGCGACTACGGGTACAGGTACTGGTATGTATTAATACAAAAGGGCAGTGAGAAATCCACCTACTGCTAAAAGTAGTACTAGAAAATCAACACATCAAGCCGCCTAAAAGCGGCCCGCATCCCGCATGAGGCGGGATATGGATGAGTGATGCGCACGCGGTTCAGTCACACTACAGGTACTGGTGTGAATTACAAACAGGTACTGGTAAGGATTAGCATTTACCCCTGCTGGTAGCAACAGGCGAACAGCGATCTGGCGATCGCATAGCGGCTGCGGCTGCGATTACTAGCGACTACTGTACCTGTAATCCTCACTACCAGGATATTCTGTCTAACTTTTTTAACATCAGTGTTTTACATGTTTAACATATGCGCACTACTACAAAAAGAACCAGGCAACTGAAAGGTTGCGAGCAAAAGAGAGACATAAGCCTGAAACCAGGGTCGAGAAGGGGGCCAGGGAGCCAAACACCAAGGAAGAGCCAAGGAACCACGAAGTCGCCAAACTGCCAGGAACCAAGGGTCAAGGGAAGCACTGAAGCCAAGGAAGGACCAGAAAGACCGAGACGGAGACATGGAACCAATGGGCGATCACCGCCCCGGGGTAGGCCATCAGCCGCGGCGAGTACGCTTGCAGCCAATGACCCAATGACAGCTTCACATCGCAGTTGCTGTAGAGGACCTTTCTGATTGTCCTTTTTTGGTGATTTCCTGATATATCGCCTTCTGCGGCTAGCTCATGTATGTAGCGACTATATGTGATTTATGATACCCAATGACAGGATATATTCTGCTCGTGCCCATACCATACTATCAGGATTCTGTTCTACCCGTACCCGCCAGCATAGAAAGGATTGCATCTAAGGATAAGGACATACCTATACAAGGACTGCCACGCCATAAGGGTTTCACTGTTGCGCCAGTTCTATGATTCTGTCCCGGGGTCGGAAAACCACACAATAATAGTATTCTTTAATCCTGACGGAATCCCAAGTCTATATATCACAAACTATTCGAGTACTGGAATGCGGTGCAAAATCCTTTAATAGGCGTGATGATGAAAGCCTGCTGCCTGACCATCCATGGCCTGCCTGTACTGGTAGTTAAGGATTTTGTGGTGCTGCTGGTAAAACAACGCCTGTCAGTACAAGTACCTGTAAAATATCAGGAGCGCTGGACTATCCGTTTCAACATTCACGCTATTCTGTGCAAGTTGTTCATAACGACGACTCATGACCATATACGGATTATATCTTCCCCCCACCCACCCGCTGCCTGGGTGGACCCGACCGTCCTCGGCCCTGTAAATCGCGAGCCCTCCCTCCGCCTCCACCTCCGGCTGGGGATGGGTGCGGGGCTCGCGCACGGGTGGCACCTTGGTGGCCTTGGCCCCGCTCGTGCTGCCACTGCCGCAGAGGAGCAGTGCGAGCTGGACACCGGCGTCTTTCGTCGTTGTTGATCCGGTCAATTCCCCGTTCGTTGTTCGTTAAGCAGCCTCTCCCTGTCCTGTCAACGCCCCCACTTCACAATCGACCTAGCGCTGCTATTAGCATTGCCCGGGATGTTGTGATTGGGAGCGAGGGAGTTCTACGTTCGGCGGAAGAGGACGCGGCCGAGTTGGCGGCGGATTTGGTGCCGGGAGGCCCGCGTCGAGTGCACGGTATAGTGGCGCCACGTTATAGATTGAGCCCCCCCACTTCCTTCCGCTCCTTGCTGCGAGACCTCTTCGAGGCTCCTTTCCTACGCTGTCGGCGCCTCCACTTCACATTTGGCCTAGTGCCGATATTGGAGTGGCTTGGGATTGTGTGATAGGGAAAGCGTCCCTATTGCTTGGGGCGGCGGCTGGCGGCTGGCGAGACATGATCGGTGGCTGCCATCACGGCGCACCCGCACGGTGTTTAAAATCGTCGATATACGGTGCCTCATGTACCCGTACAAGGATAACCCCCATCCCAAACCCGATTCGGCCACTAGCAGTGCACACGACGTGAACGAGAACCTCCAGACCACCACCCATGGGCCCTTTTGGGCTAGGAGTGGGACATGGGCCGAGTCGTTTGGGATTTGGTGAAGCAATGGTGAATAATCGTGCGATTCAGCCCTTGTCTCACCTCCGCCCGATAACCGTCTTTGTGCTATTTTTAACGATTATCACAACTACCCGTCACTCCATCGGCTCCCCGTGCATCTACAAGCAGACTAATCGGCCCATCTCGGTCCTAACTACTAGCATATAATTAGTGGCCTTCGGTAGTCCTAGGAAGATGGGTGGGGCGTCGATCACTAATCTACGGGTGGTGATTGACATGCCCCCCATTCCGCCCGGATATCTAATCTTGGCTCAAAAATACGAGGGGAGATGGGGCACCGCGCAACGACCACCTCATGGGCCACTCATGGGCTCTACCTCTACCCCTAGGAGCTAGGCCATGGGGCGGTAGGTGTGCTGCGGGCTAAATAGTAAGTTGAATGTGACAGAGGGTGCCTAGCGCGGAAAATCCGGGTCGGTCGGGCCCATCGGGCCGGCATCGACTAAGATTGACCGCTGTGACAATAATGGCATACTCTGTACGGGTACTGTATGATCGTAGCATCATTCATGTACGAGTACCTGCTGTATCGTATGTGTGCGCGCGTGTGTCACGCGCCACAATACGAGTACTGGTGGATGATGAATCATGAGACGAGTCCTACTGGTACCGGTACACTGTTCAGTAGTAGTTACGGGATAATACGCATGTGCGTACCCGTAGCGGGCCTGCCTCTGGAACATCAGTTGTATACTTGTGTATAAACTGATGTGTCAACTACATGTGCGGAGGTCTCTAAGCGACGACCTCCTGTTCGACACTTCAAGGCACGACTCTCCACGGTGACGCGCTTAGCAGTGCGCGTGCCGCTTGGTGGTGGCTAGCTGTGAGCTAGCCATACGCATAAATAGCGGCGGGTGGTGACAACGTTGTAACCATTGTTTCTTTCTCTCTCTGCTGCCTTCTTTGTGTTTACGACAGCCTTGTCTGCTTGACCTGCGTGAGGCACCCGAGACTGCCGCACTGGTTTCGGAGCTGTTGTTGCGCTCCTTATTCTAGCTTCCACTGCTCAACCTGCGATACCTCGACTGAGCAGTTCGACATGTCCGAGTCGATGAATTCTGCTGGCAAGAGCCGAGAGCTGCTGCTCAACGAGGAAAGTTCAGTCGACCTGTCGACTACTGAGGTTTGTGCTGCCGTAGTGGTCACTTATGGTAAGGGTCACTCGGTCGAACGCCAAGTGATTCTGACGACTGAACCGAACGCTAGATCGACTCTTTTCTTACCTGTCGGAAAGTCGATAGCGTCTGACAAGTCTGTGCGCGGCACGGCGGTGCGCAAACTGCGTGAAGAGACTGGCTTGCTTGTCGATGAAGATGATTTAGAATTGTTTGACATTCTCAACATCGAGGGCATGCGTTGTTTCTTATATGCATCTAAGCTATCGGCGAAGCAGATAGCGAAGGAGATGCGCACACCAGAGAGATCGCACGCCTTAGTCATGTCGC